>PISX010011307.1:0-64854 GCA_004024625.1 Mellivora capensis | reverse complement strand
CAGTAGGAGTGAGAATAGCTCCTGTGAGAATCTAATAGGTCACTAACAAGTATTCCAGAACTTTCCTGACCATAAAGACTTGTTTCAAAGAAACTTGTTAAAAAATACAGATTCCTGGCCCTCCTTCCAGGACTGTTTTTAGTTGGACATCATCAGGAGAGGAGCACCAGGAATAGGGGTTTCTAACATGCCCCCCAGGTGATTTTGATAACCAAGTCAGTTTGAGCTATTATATATGGAGGAAGTTCGTATACTGTTAAGTCCTTCTCAAATGCTCAGATGATATTATTGCTGTTGTCTTCTGTTCCCATCCCTAACCCACTGTCCTTGGCAGGGTCGATTTCCAGAGTCTGTGGATATAAGTAGTGCCAGCCTCTTGAGTATGTGACTTGTGCACAAGGCCCCACGCTCAGAAGGGCGCCATGCTTGGTTTAATGCTCTGCTGTCACCATCTTCAAATTCTTAATAATTTTTTTTTAATAAGGAGCTCCACATTTCCATCCTACAATGGACCCTGCAAATTGGGTAATTGTTCCAAGGTACAATAAAGAAATATTTCAATGAGCCAGTTGAAAATTGAAATTCCTTATCCCCATATACAGCACTTGATAGAATTACTGTGTCCCCATAGCTAAACTCAATAGCATTGTACGTCAGCCTTGTGAAATGGATGATTTAATACCGTGTGTTCAGATGAAGAAATTAGACCTCAGAGCCCTTCAGTGACATATGCAAGGAGCACAAGAACAGCTGGTGGGAAAACCTAGAGGCCTTTTCTATTACAAGGAGTAATAGTTGGTTTAGCGGGTTACAGATTCTTGGGCCCCTTGAATTATACTCTAAGAGCCCAGGAATTAGCGTTTTATAATAAATAGTCCACATATTTTTAAAAATCACCAATTAAGTTTGAACATTTCTGATTTACAGTAATTACCAAGTTTATTGGTTCCCAATGTGACTGTAGAATTTGTTTATAAATTCGGATTCCTGGGTGCTGCTCCAGGATGCTGAGTCAGCATACCTGTGGTGGGGGATCTTTGACTTCATAGCACAGGCCATTTACATGGTCTTCCTGGGTTCGAAAGTACTGACATCAGTGACTGATTTGGATGACATTTCTTCCGTCACTCGCTGACACCCATCCATCTCTTCTTTCTGATCATGGGTGCTCACTCTCTGCCCCTGACCAGCGGGCCCCTGGAGAGCCTCTGGGTTACTTGAAAAAGACAAGGACAGAATCAGTCCACATGCTCATGGGGAAGTTTCGTTCTCTGAAGTTCAAGGAAAGGTGAGATGGGGACACTAGCAATGTTTATCTTTCCAGAAATGTGTATTCTTTACAATGTCCCCTTCTGAAACTCTGGATCCAGGACAAGTATCTCATTTACAAGATCCCAGGCTTTTTCTTTTAATTCTACAGACCCAGGGAGGATCTAGGTGCTTATCATGGTCTTCTGTGACTCAGGGCAAGAGGAATCTGGGGAATTAAAGGGGGTAGTTCTAAAAGAATTAGCATGACCAAAGAAGGGACAGGAGGAGAGTCTGGGTGCCAGTTGTCTAGAAGGCAGCGCTTCCTTTGATGTGCGCCTGAATCACCTGGGAATCTGGCTGAAATGCATGTTCAATGCAGGTTCAAATGCAGGTCCTACCCAATGCCTGGGGTAGGACCTGGGGTTCTGCATTCCAGTCAACTCCGAGGCGGTGCTCATGCCACAGGTGCATGGACCACTCTTAGAGGAGTGCGGTTGTAAGGTATTCTGCCCTCACATACCCGACAAGCCCCTAGCAACGAATGGGGGTGAAGCAGGCTAGAATATTCCTGTCGGCCGGGTAATTAATTCCATGTAAAGACTCAGACATTCTGTAACCTTCATGTGTACTAACTCCTATGGTTAGCATCTGTATAAACAGCCTTCATCAGCTTGTACTAATGACAACCAGAGGTTATTTTCAAAATATTCTTAACTTCTGTGGGAACAAAATGAGGCATCCAGGAAAACAGGGCAGGGATTCTGTGCCGATTCTGTGTGATGATTTGGGCTCAGGGTCTGGGGTTTGGGGAACAGATACTTGGAAAAACAAAGGAAAGCCTGCCTATGTGTGTGGAGGGAGGTAGTGAAGAATAGGGAGAAAGGCTCAAGGTAAAGGCTGTAGACAAGTTTATCCACGTGACTTAGTTATATCCAAGCTATCCGGTTGATTAGCTCTCAAATGGACAAGCTTGGATCTGAGCCTGGAGAGAACTCAGACTTGAAGGTCCTGGCCTCCCAGGGTGATTGTTAGGATTAGCTAGACAGAGTAAGTAAAGTGTCTTAACTTTATTAATTCTTTGAACATTCAACCAATATGTATTGAGTGCCTGTTATGTCTTAAGGAGTAACACAGTGAATGAAGCAGGTGATCTCTTTACCCTCATGGAGCTTAAAGTCTAGCAGGGCAGACAGACATAAGCCAACTAAAATAATAGATGAGCAAAATGTTACAGATGGTGTTGGTATGCTGCTCCAAGCCTCTCGGTGGGTGTATCCATTCCCCAGCTGTCCCTGGTCTAACAGCTCCTATCTACAACCTTGTGCAAAGGCTTGCCAATGGGCAGTTGAGATTGTCTCAGAACTTACGAGCAGACTTCACTCACAGATGGACTGAAGCAGGATGTGGAAGACCAGCTCCCTTTGCATCAAGGCAGGATGAACTTCGTGGTGTGGTTCCTGCTCCAGAGTTCCCCGTGGGCTTGAGGCTACCACATGTCATGGGCTTTTCATGTCCCATCCTACCTCCTGCACCTGCCTTACAAGTTTCTCCCAAGAGCACTCCCTTAGTGAGCCAGTAAATTGCCCAAATTCCCTAGGCTCTGCTTCTGGGGAACATGACTTGAAATACAAGATGATTCCTGGTAGTGATTAGGGCTGTGTAGTAATAGAACAGGAGAGGTGGGACAGAGGGTGACCAGGGAAGGTCTTATTTTAGGTCAGGTATCAAGGAAGGGCCCGTTAGAGGAGGGGGCTTTTGAACTGAGCCGGGAATGACAAGGGTGAGCTGCCCATGCACTAACCTGGGTGGGAAGCATTCCGGGTAGAGGGAGTAGCTAGTATAGAGGTCCTAGCAGGAAAAAAGCTGGCACATTTAAAGACATGGGAGACCTTCAAGGGTTTTCCCCTTGACCATTAAAAATGAGGTGGAATGTCATGGATAAGAGAGGTTGGAAGGAGATAGGGGAGTGTCCGGGAGCAGAGGGCGGAGGGTCACAGATGAGGGCAAGTGGGAGGAGATGCGGTCAGAGAGGCAGTCATGGCGTCCTTCTTTGTAAGCTGGGGAGAGAATGTGGGTTGTATCCCAACTGGGAAAACAGTTGGGAAGCCATCGGAGGGGAGTGAGACCTGATTCACATTTCACAAGGATCACTCCGCATGCTATCTGGGGAATAGATCACAACCTAGGGTCTGGTAAGGATAGTCGCCAAATAAATAGTAGCTCAGTCAGCAGGTCAATTACCAGCCTTCAGAGATGTCTTAGAAGAAAGTTCTGCAATAGTAGGGAAATTGACACAATCACCCTCCAAGGGCTATTTGAATAAATTATAATTCAGGAACCTCTTACGTGAGCACACCTAGGGCTGCCTGACTCACCTTGGACTTTTCAGTAGTATGGTGTTATGTTTATTGAAAAAACTGAAAAGACATAGTTTCAAGCACATAGTTACTAGATTCTTCTATTGACAGATTTTTTAAAAATTTTTATTTATTTATTTGACGGAGAGAGAGAGAGAGAGATCACAGGTAGGCAGAGAGGCAGGCAGAGAGAGAGGGGGAAGCAGGCTCCCTGGTGAGCAGAGAGCCCAATGCGGGGCTGGATCCCATGACCTTGAGATCGTGACCTGAGCCGAAGGCAGAGGCTTAACTCACTGAGCCACCCAGGCGCCCCTATTGACCAATTTTTTTAATTGACTCCCCCCACCACCTTTTATTGAGGTTTAAATATAGAAAGGTGAGACATAACTTTTCAGAAATTGGGCAGACACTGGTCTTCTTAGGGTGAGAGGTGGGAACCAACCAAGCAGAGAATATCTTTGAAAGTAGTGATGCCCTACAGCAAGGTCTAATACGAAGGGCCCTAGCATATGGGAACCAGAGGCTTGAGTAACAGATTTGCTGTTGATGTAGCGGAAGTGACTTGTCTTTTTTGGGCTTTCATGAAAGTTTTGTGATCATTTCTTCCCATGGATACCTGGTTACCACACCATTTCCAGAAATGGGCTTTTACTGTAATTGGTCTATCTCACCTCCCGTCCTTGGTAGTATGATCCTTCTGTGATTTGTCTTCCAGCAGCAGAATTTACAGAATACCAACATTTGACACAATCAGATTGTGATACAATATGACCTTACTTTTTTCTTCTTAGGACATTTAATCTTCAGCCAACTGGTCTCTCCTTGCCCTCCACTCACAATCATTGTTTTAAATACATTCTTTTATGTTTCCTAGTGATGAAAGGAGTACACCCATATTACAGAAAAAATTATAATATCCAGGCAAGCTAAACAAGTCGGTTAAGCAGCTGCCTTCTGCTCAGGTCATGACCCCAGGGTCCTGGGATCGAGTTCATTGTCGGGCTTCTTGCTCAGCAGGGAGCCTGCTTCTCCCTCTGCCTGCTGCTCCCCCTGCTTGTGCTCTCTCTTGCCTTTTTTCTTTCTCTGACAAATAAATAAAATTTTTAAAAGAAAAAATAAGTAGATAAAATAATGACAGAGAGTAATTGAGCATTTGCAATGCACCAGACACTGAGTTATGCATGTACTTGCATTGCATCATTTTATTTGTTATCCCAACACTATTATTATCCCCATTTAAGAGAAGGGAAAACAGTCTGAGTGGGTCAGTGGCTTGCTCAGCAAAGCAGCTAGTAGGTAGCAAAAATAAGTTGGCCTAGGTTGCCCGATCCCCAAACTGAGCCCTTAACTATTGTCCTACCACGTGGATGAATCACCAGTAATATTTGGGACACAGCTAGCCATGTTTTATTATATAAACAACATGCATATGCAAAAATCTGAATTTGCCCAATTTTATTATCTATCACATATATTCCTTTCCAACCAAAGGTAAAGCTATGTAAACATGTACATTTTTGGGGCACCTGGGTGGCTCATTGGGTTGGGCCTCTGCCTTTCGGCTCAGGTCATGGTCTCAGGGTCCTGGGATCGAGCCCCGCATTGGGCTCTCTGCTCGACAGGGAGCCTGCTTCCTCCTCTCTCTCTGCCTGCCTCTCTGCCTACTTGTGATCTCTGTCAAATAAATAAATAAAATCTTTAAAAAAAATTAAGAAAAAACCATGTACATTTCACATAATCTCACAAAAATCCACGCAGAGTAGGATGTAAGGACCCTGTCTCACTCACCCCCGTATCGCTAGCGTTTTGAATAGTGCCTGGAATGGAGAAGACACTCAGTGAATATTTGTTGAATGAATGAGTTGACAACACACTCAATCAGGAGCTTTTATCAATGAATACAGAGATGTTTCATAATCCAGTTCTTCTCCCAAAGCAGTAGATCATAAACATCATATACAACATCTGCTGTTTTAGCCACACCTCGTTTTTAATGGCCACATGTGGTTATGAATGGACATTTTTAGTCCTTGTTTTCCCTTACCTTTTTTTTTTTTTTTTAATTTATTTGACAGAAAGAGAGAGAGATCACAAATAGGCAGAGAGGCAGGCAGAGAGAGAGGGGGAAGCAGGCTCCCTGTTCAACAGAGAGCCCGACGGGGGGCTCGATCCCAAGACCCTGGGATCATGACCTGAGCTGAAGGCAGAGGCTTAACCCGCTGAGCCACTCAGGTGCCCCTGTTTTCCCTTACCTTTTGTGAGCGTCTTGAAACAGTCTCTTTCCTTGGCTTCAGGAGTGCGTCCCTTACCTGGTTTTTCTGTGCTCTGTCTGGTTGCTCCAGGAGTCTTTGCCTCCTCTTCTCCCACCTTTCTTTTCAAGGGATGTTGACCTTTCTCAGGGCTGGAACATGCGCCCCTGTTGTCTTCTCTCTATACTTGCTGGAAAAGTCTGTTCACATCCTCCTCTGTAGTTAGGATCCTCCTCTTTTCCAGATGCCCTCCAGGAGCTCCATATCCATTACCTTCTCTCATTTACAGTCATTTGAGGTCATTTGAGGTAGTCACTGTTGAATAGATACTGTAGATACTGTTGAACTTGGAAGCATCGTGAGGCTGCATAATTTCATAGTGTCACACAGCCGGAAGACAGAAGGTCTAGGATTTTAAGTCAGATCTGTCTGAGGAAAACACAGGAGCTCTCTCTTCTATGTTCTCCATGCACTTAACATAGAACTTTTTTTTTTTTTTTTTTGCTCCTTAACAACTGCTTGTTGAAGTAGTAAATCTGATTTTTAAATCCCCAAGGACTGCTTTTGTGAGTCTTTTTTTTCTGACTAAATGTGTTCTCTTGTGTATTCTCTATTTGTCTTCCTCATCCACTTTTCTTTCGAAATCTTCCTCTCCCTTTTGTTTCTGCTGATGAATCTTCAAGCCTGACACTTGCAGATTTCCACCCAAATATAATTTGAATTTCAGTGGAATTTCAGAGTCTCTCATGTAACTGGGAAACAGTTAATGTTCCCTAATTGAACTTTAGCTGCCTAGCAGGATCCTGATCTTAAACCCAGCAGATCACTGCAGTCCAGTGGATCAAATAATTAAAAAGGGGATGACTGGCTTCAAAGAAGCCACTTGTCACTGCTCACTCAGTACCTGGTACATTTGGGGAATCAGGAGAGACAGCAGGAGTCTTCATGGCAATACCACCACCACACAGCTTCCTTTCTTCTCCTCTCCCACATGGATGCAACATCCCTCCCATGGAGACAATCCATGGAGACACAGATGACTGTGGAGGCAGAGGCTGGGCTTTGGGGAATTCCAGGAATCTCATAGAGATTACACTGTGTGACCATCCTAAACCACTCAAAGTACTTTCTGTACAGAAATGAGACTTGGTGGTACTCATGGGATGCCATTAATGCTTTCCTTTGGTTCAGATGGATCCTGCTGGGGCATTCTGAGCATTGGGAGAAGCACATCATCCAAGTCCTTGTTGGGATCGGTGTTGGCAAAATCTCAAATGAGAACTCAAATCTCAGAAAACTTACACTGTACTGAAACGGTGTGTTCCAGCCTGTCTGATAGAACTTCCTGTGGTGATGGAAATGCTGTAGATGTACTCAGTCCAAACCAGTTGCCACTAGCCACATGTGGTCTTGAGTCTTTGAAATGTGAGTAGTGCAAATAAAGAACTGAATTTTAAGTTTTTAAAAACATTTTAATTAGCTTAAATAGCCATATGTGCAGTTGTTTCGAGGAAAGCAAAGTCATGAAAGGCATTTGGAGAGAGGGTAGAAGGTTAAAAAAGAGAGGGTGAATAGTGCTAGATGGTGGGTGATAGGGAAGAAGCAAGGTACACAGGTCCCTGTCTCCATGACACGCATGGTGTAAGGGAAAGGGTCATCACAATAGGTGTAGAAATGGGGTCTTGCCATGGGGGAGAGAGATTGGACTTCACACTGAATACAGCATGAACAAGTGGGAATTTAATAACCAAGGAACAGGGGTGTCTGGGTGGCTCAGTTGGTTAAGCAACTGCCTTCAGCTCGGGTCATGATTCCAGGGTCCTGGGATTGAGCCCCACATCGGGCTCCCTGCTCAGTAGAGAGCCTGCTTCTCCCTCTCCCTCTGCCTGCCTCTCTGCCTATTTGTGCTCTCTTTCTCTTTCTCAACTCTTCTGTCAAATAAATAAATAAAATCTTAAAAAAAAAAAAATAACCAAGGAACAAGGGGGAGGTTAATGGTTGGAAAATTGCTAAGACATAACTTTGAGGGTAAGGAGGATTCTGCCTAAACCAGTCAAACAAGATTCTTGCTGGAGACAGGCCAGGGTGATCAGACATCAGCTGGAGGATGGTAGAGGGTGAGAAATGTGGTTAAACACTGATGGGTGATCAGGTATGGAGGATGGGAAATTCTGGCGAAACCAACCAGCAGAATTCTTGTTAATATTGAACAATGCAGAGACAAACATTGGAATCTAAAAGCCGGGCCTTATTGAGAAAGAGTTCAGGGGAGCCTGAGCAGAGTTTGGTCAATGAGAGAATCTTCGCCACTAATACATTGGCCTCTATTACATCATATTTTCCAAAGAATTTTCCATTATTTCTACTACATATACTACTACTGTTTCTGCTATGTCTGCTATTTTCACTTCTACTATTTCTACTACTTCAGCTTCTATTATAACTCTGTTTGCCGCCACCATCATTTTTCTCCCAGTGCTTACACGTGTTGAAATTTTAGTCACTGGCCATGGGTATCAACCTGACTTCTGCATGAAAGATCTAGATGAGGCATAAGGCATTCTCAGATGGATATACATTAGCATAAACATGAGTAAGCTAAATAAAAGCTAAATAAAAGGCCTCGTCCTAACATGTAATCTTGGATTCTCAATACTGAAGTGAGAAGGATGACTTTTGTTTTGTTTTATTTTGTATGGTCTTGTCCATATTCTAAATACATTCTAAAGACAGTTTGGAAACTCCTCAGAAAATTAAAAATAGAACTACCAGATGATCCAGTAATCCCACTTCGGGGTATTTATCCAAAGGACATAAGCTCACTCCTCTTAAAAGATATCTGCACACACCTCCCCTGTTCACTGCAGCATTATTCACAATAGCCAAGACATGGAAACAACCCAAGTGTTTACCAACAGATAAAGAAATGTGGTGTAGGGGCACCTGGGTGGCTCAGTGGGTTAAGCCTCTGCCTTCCGCTCAAGTCATGATCTCAGGGTCCTGGGATCGAGCCCCACATTGGGCTCTTTGCTCACCAGGGAGCCTGCTTCCTCCTCTCTCTCTGCCTGCCTCTCTGCCTACTTGTGATCTCTGTCTGTCAAATAAATAAAATCTTTTAAAAAAATGTGATGTATACATACAATGGAATATTATTAACCTTAAAAAAAGAAAGAAATCCTGCCATCTGCAGCAACACTGGATGGATCTTGAGGGCATAATGCTAAGTGAAATAAGTCAGACAAAGAAAGACAGACACTGTATGATCTTACTCCTATTTGGAATCTAAACAAATTACTGTAAGGACCTATTTAGCCAGAGCGCTTCCATCCGGTTAAACAATGTTGTTTAACCCTTAAACTGTCCCTGCCCTCCTTCCCCCAGGGGACTTACTTAAAAACAAGTCCCAGAAACCAGCCCCATATACAAGGGTGGGTCAGGCCAGGTGGAGACATCCGATCAGTGGGGGGATGCATACTGTCTCCCTAGTTACCAAGGAGTATGGGCCACACCCTTTGGGCACCTTTTGGGCGCCAATTCTGACCAAGGTGATAGGTTGGTTCAAATGTCTACTATCGGGTAAATTGTAATTCAATTGGTCACTTATGTGTGACCTAGCATGACTGTGCAGCCTTCTCTGTGTGTTACAATTTCATTGGCCACCTGTGGGTGGCCAGGCCCAACCGCATGGCCTTTGCCCTTAAAAGCTGGTCTGTGAAGCAGAGAGGCGTTGCCCTCTCTGTAAGAGGCGCAGCCCGAACCTCCTTCATTTGATTCTTGATGCTTGGCGTGATATAAAGCTTTGCTTGACTTTTGCTTTGTATCAGTCTCGCTCCTTTAATCACAGACTCATTATTGAGGGACCTAACAATAACCAGACTCATAGATACACAGAACAGATTGGTGGTTGCCAGAGGTGGTGGTTGAGGGGGGTGGGCAAAATGGCTAAAGGTGGTCAAGAGGTATCCAAACAAAAACAAAAACAAACAAAAAACCCACATCCTAATTAGAAACTGTTAGTATGCAAAGCACGTTATTCCCAAGTCTAAAGAACAAGTTATTCCTGGACCTGAAGTTTTCTGCCTGCATTACTTCTCATTTTTCTGGGTAGTTATAGGGCTTTTATGCTGCATTTCAAAGTCAGGGATAAAAGCTTTCCATAGTTTTTTCTTTCTCCAAAAGTCTGTACTGAGACCAAGGAGAGAGAAAATGCCATCACAATGCAATTATCTTTGTGGTCTGCAGGTCTGAAGGCACCATTGTCTGAACTGAATGATGTAAGAGGAGAGCTCTCATTCTGATTCATACATAGGTTAAGATAGTAAGAAGCAGCAAAAATTCGCATTTGGGGTGGAGGAGTTGGGGGCCTGTGATGTTAACAGGCAATCTCCTACTGGTCCTAAGATGTATAACTTAAAATACTCAATGTGTATTTTGGAGGAAATGGTGTTTTATTAAAACAAAATTTTTATTTAAAAAAGTAAATACAAAAAAAGTTTAAATATTTTTTTAAAAGATTTTACTTATTTATTTGAAAAAGAGAAAGGGAGAGAAAGCAGGAGCAGTGGGGAGGAGGCAGAGGGAAAGGGAGAAGCAGACTCCCAGCTGAACTGGGAGCTCAGTGCAGGGGTGGGTCCCAGCACCCTGAGATCCTGACCTGAGCCGAAGGTAGGCACTTAACTGACTGAGCCACCCAGCTGCCCTCCCCCCCAAATATTTAAATATTTTGAAAATATATAAAGTCAAAGTGGTCCTCCCACCTCAGATCTCTCATTACCCTTTCTAGGGAGAACCAACGTTAATGGTTTCTTGTATATTTTTCATAAATTTTCTATGCAGGTACAAGCATATCCTTTTTTTCCTTTACTCCAAAAGGGATAAAGTGAAGCACACTGTTGTGCCTCTTGCATTTTTCACTTTCTATTTCCATATAAATAATTCAGATCTACCTGACCTTTTTTTGTTTCCCCCAAATAGGTGTATACTGTCATCTATAAAATGAGAGAGTCCTGACCTGCTTCAAAATTTAACATTACTGGGGCGCCTGGGTGGCGCAGTGGGTTAAAACCTCTGCTTTCGGCTCAGGTCATGATCCCAGAGTCCTGGGATCGAGCCCCGCATCGGGCTCTCTGCTCTGCGGAGAGCCTGCTTCCTCCTCTCTCTCTCTGCCTGCCTCTCTTGCCTACTTGTAATCTCTGTCTGTCAAATAAATAAATAAAATCTTAAAAAAAAAAAATTTAACATTACTTTTGGTGAATTAGGTTGTTTCTAGTCTTTCTCTTTTATGAGCAGCGCTGCTATGAACTTCTCTGTGCATATATCTTAATGCATTTCTGCAAAGAAAAGTGCAGGATAAATTCCTGGTAGATCATAGGATTTGTGTCTTACAGTTTGCATATTATTGACTAAATCGCCTTCAATGAGGCTGCCCTGATCTGCACATTCACCGTTTATTCAAGCTCTCACCTAACATTGTATATAATAAATACATTTATCTTTTCTAGCTTGTTAGGCAAAAATTAGTGCTTCACTGTTATTTTGATTTGCATTTCTTTAATTATGAGAGAGTTCAGGTATCTTTTCATATGCTGATGTGTCATTTGTTTCCTTCCCCTCCCCCAAGGGCTTCCTTGTGTCCTTTGCTGAGTTTTTCACTGGGATATTGACCATTTTTTATTTCTTTGAAGGAGCACTTATTCAAAAAAAGGAAACCCTATCTCTGTCATTGGTGTTACAAAATACTTTTCCCTCAGCGTATGATTTTTTTTTTTTTGAGTTCGTATATTTTGGCTGGGCAGAAGTGTATTTATTCTGATTTATTCAAATTTCTGTGATAGTTTAGGCCTGAAGGACAGCCAGTCCTTTGGATCTTGGTTCTTTGATTCATACGTTCAATAAATATTTATTGAGCATTTACTATATGTTAGGTATTTCTTCTAGGTTCTGAACACAAAGAAGTGAAAAAAAAAATCACAAATCTCTGTTCTCTAGGAGCTAGTGGGAGAAAAGTCAGATAGCTAAAAAGCCAGAAAATGGAAATATATAGAATGTTAGATGATGGTAAAAGCTCAGGAGAAAATAAAGCCAGGGAAAGGAACAGGTGTGTCCCGAGGTGAGGGTAGGGTGGGCTGGGTGCCCAGGATGGTGATGGGTAGGGTGGCAATTGCAAATTTTGAATTGTTAAAGCTTTATCTTACCATGAAGGGGACATTTGAATGAATATGTGAGAATAGCAAAGGGAATGAACCACGCACATATCTGGAGGAAAGCATTTTGACCCAGAAAGCAGCGTGCACAAAGGGATGGTGATAAGAACAGGGGGTGGGCCTTAGGATTTGAGGTCAGAGGTGAATGTGGAGTCAGAATGGCAGATTGTTGGACACTGTGGGGTTTAGAAGCCAAGTGACCAGTGTGGAGCCTGTGGTTCTGATAAATAGGATGTTTGGTCCCCCAGTAATGGGTCCATGGTCAAAGGAGGGAGACTGATACAAAGCGAAGGTCAAGCAAAGCTTTATTTCGCGCCAAGCATCAAGAATCAAACCGACCGTCAAACAGACTGGTTGGGGCCACCCCTTACAGAGAGGGCGACCTCTCTCTGCTTCACAGACTAGCTTTTAAGGGCAAAGGCCATGCGGTTGGGCCTGGCCACGCACAGGTGGCCAATGAAATTGTAACACACAGAGAAAGCTGCACAGTCATGCTAGGTGACCAATTGAATTACAATTTACCCTAGTAGATATTTGAATTAGCCTATCACCTTGGTCAGAATTGGCGCCCAAAAGGCTCCCAAAGGGTGGGGCCCATAGTCCTTGGTAACTAGGGAGACAGTATGCATCCCCCCACTGATTGGATGTCTCCACCGGGCCTGACCCACCCTTGTATTTGGGCTTTGTTACCTGGGGCTGGTTTCTGGGACTTGTTTTTAAGTAAGTCCCCTGGGGGAAGGGGGGCAGGGACAGTTTAAGGGTTAAACGTTGTTATTTAACTGGATGGAAGCACTCTGGCTAAATAGGTCCTTACAATGATAAGTAATAAATGATCGTTACTTGAACCATGGTGATACCAGGGGAGGGTGGAGAAATTGAATTCTGGAAGGCTTCGATTTTGGTCTGAGAGATTTTGGTCTGAGATCGGGAAAGGACACATGTGGAAGTACATGATTAAAAGTCCAGTTTTGGACATGATGAGTTTTCAATGCCTATGAGGTATCAAGAATAGAGGTTGAGAAGGCATTCGAAGATATGGGTCTCATGTTCAGGAGAAAGTTTCAGACTGGTAATAAAATTTGGGAGTCATTAGCTTGGAGATGATGTTTGAAGCCATGAGGTTGAATGGCCAAGAAAATGAAGAGAGATAGAAGATAGCCATCCGAGGTGCCTGGGTGGCTCAGTGGGTTAAGCCTCTGCCTTCAGTTCAGGTCATGATCCCAGGGTCCTGGGATCGAGCCCCGCATTGGGCTCTCTGCTCAGCAGGGATCCTGCATCCACCTCTCTTTCTCTGCCTGCCTCTCTGCCTACTTGTGATCTCTGCCTGTGAAATAAATAAGTAAAATCTTAAAAAAAAAAAAAAAAAGAAGAAGATAGCCATCCAAGGACAGAGCCCTGGGACTCTTCCAAATGGTGGTAGGAAAACCCATGATATCTGAAGAGTTAAGGGTGGGAAATGGGGAACCACCACAGGGACCCTTCCCACCAAGGGTGGGAAATGGGGAACCACCACGTGTGTGAAAAGGCCTGGAAGTGAGGAAGAGCATGGTCTAGGTCAGGATTATACACTGGGTGCTGGTATACCTCATTTGGCCCATGAATGTATTTTGATTGGCCCATGCAGGGTTTTTTGTTTCTTCATTTGTTTTGGTGGAATGAGTTGGCAACATTTGAAACTGGGGATTTCACATTTTTAAAAACTTGGGTATCTGCCATCTCTTGGATTGTCAGTCTGTTTGGCAATACTGGGGCTTACATTTCCACCGAGCAGCACTTGGCCATCGCAAAATACTTTCCACCCCCTTCAGAAGCATTGTGTGGTTTTGTGCAAGGGTCCCCTGGCCTTCTTCATTCATTAGTTGTACCCACTGCAAAAATCCGTGCCCTAAAGTTTGTAAATAGGATCTTCTTTCAGTATGTGTACCTTTTCAGCCGATCCCAGGACACGGTGTTGGAGCTGACCTCTGCTATGTCCACCCTGGTCCTCAGAGTAGGATGGCAGATATCAAAACTCCTTGTATGGGGCACCTGGGTGGCTCAGTGGGTTAAAGCCTCTGCCTTCGGCTGGGGTCATGATCTCAGGGTCCTGGGATCGAGCCCCGCATCAGGCTCTCTGCTCAGCAGGGAGCCTGCCTCCCCCTCTCTCTCTGCCTGCCTCTCTGCCTACTTGTGATCTCTCTCTCTGTCAAATAAACAAATAAAATCTTAAAAAAAACAACCCAAAAACTCCTTGTATTTTTCCCTAATACCCTGACATACTCCTTAAAAGTGGCTGAAGATGAAACTTGCTATAGAAAAAAAGACAAGGGATTGAAGTCAGATTTTTATAAGAAAGTATAGACAGGCCTTGGAAACCATCATTATGATTATTACTGTAGTTATAATAATGGGAGAAGACACATGCTTCGTGCCAGACTCTGGACTAATGAGCATTTTGTAAGCATTGACTTGCTTCATGCTAGGAGTAGCCACTTGAGGTAAGAACTGTTATTATTCCCTAATATAGACGAAGACGTTGAGTCTACTTATGTAAGGTCACAAAGCTAGCAAGTGACAGAGCAAGGATACAAACCCAGGTCTGCGTGTCTCCAAAGTCTGCAATGTTTTGCCCAGTGTCAAACATCCAAAGAGAAACTCGTCTTCTTGGCTGCCATTGCTTGGGTTGGTTGCTGGCTGAACAAAGCACTTTGCTCTTCTGTCCTCTGGGTCAAAACTCCCCGACAAAGACCTTCCTGAGCCCAACCAGCAGTGGAAGTCAGGGCCCAGCCAGCCACAATGAAATGTCTTCTTTCTACCACATTCTAGTTATCTTGTTTTATGAGAGTGGCTTACTATTCCTGGCAACACAAGCCCCGCATTTTACTTCCCTCCTGTCTTCTGAAATTTGCAACCAAATGAGAAGTGGTTTGGGCTCATTATGGAAAAAGCATCATCTGCAAAGCAGAGATGGGATCAGAAGGAGCCCACTTGGCCGCCACTCCCTTTCATGGATGTAGATTTAATTAGGCCTCTGTGTAACACAGGCTTGGGAAAGCTCTCTCTTTTGTTGGTGTTATGGAAAGTGCTTCCTTCTTCCTCTCCAGGGTTCCCCAGTGGGGGAGGAGAAGGGAATTGTTTCCTGCTCTCTGAAGCTGAGCTGTGAGTCCCAGGGATGAGCCTCTGAGCTTTTTTGTTTGTTTTTTGTTTTTGGTGGGAGTCATTTGACAACTTACCTAGAAGCCAAAGTCATGTGCAAGCGTGATCAGAGATGCAGGGGCATGAGCTCCCTTTTTGGTCACCTTTTGGGAAATCTGACATCCTTGGAAGGCCTGGAACTCTGGTTCCAACCCCTGTAATAAAAAAAAAAAATAGGATCCTAATAGCTTCTCCCCATTGATTCTACCCACTTACCTCCTTTCCTTCACCTATGACCTTGGGCCTTTGTAGCCCTCATACCCTTATCTTTCCTTCACTTCCTTCACAATCCCTACTTATGCTTCAAGAAAGGTCCCTCTCTCTCTCTTTCTCCCCCCTCCCCCCACCCAAGAAATGTCTCTTTTTTGGGAGCCATTCCCAAGCCTTTCGACTAGGCTAAATCCTTCGGGTACCATGGTGCACTGTAGGTATCTTTCCTTAATCCCTATAATTGCAGTTTGCTTTAATGACTGTCTCCTAGTCATCCAGGAGGCCCTATCAAATAATAATTTTCAAAAAGTCAAAAACATGACTTTCATACTAATATAAATTGAGCACAGGTCAGGATTTTTATTCCACTGTTTAGTGAAGAAATCAGTAAAAAGATAAAACTTACTCAAGGAACATTTTGAAGAACTAGGTATTTACAGGCATTTTGGAAAGAGGAAATGCGATTGCTGGGTTAGATAAAATGGAGTCATGTCCTATAGGACAGTGGGACTGTAACCTTTAAGCCTGTCTTTTCCCCTGGTCGAAATCTGGAAGATGACATGCAGCTTCACAGTATTTGATCTGCAATCAGAGAATAAAAAGCAAAGTCAATACAGATACATTCTCTAAAAGAATTCGATAAATCTTGAGTGAGCAGAACTCTTAGTGCTGTTATATGATATTGATAGGAGATGCTATGGTATTTTTTTTTTGTCCTTATTTCTGAATTTTGGATATTTTTTCTTATCAGTCTGTATAGTCAGAGCCCCTTTTGTGATGGTGCACTAACATCTAACTTAATAGCTGGCATGGGATTTTTGTTATGTTCAAGATTGGGTGGAGAAGTTGCCACCTACCTACTGAAATCAAAGAATACTATGTAGCAAATTAATTTGATGCATGTATTAGTCAGCTCAGGTTGCCAGAACAAAATGCCTCAGACAGGATGGCTTAAATAGCAGAAATTTATTTTCTTGCAGTTCTAGAGGCTAGAAGTCCCAAGATCAAGGTTCTTACTATGTCCTCACATGGCCTTTCCTCAATGTGTATACAGAGAGAGAGAGAGAGGAGAGAGCTCCCTAGCATCTCTTCCCATGAACGGCACAAGTCCTGTTGTATCAGGGCCCCACCTTTATGACCTCATTGAACCTTAACTTGTTCCTTACTCCAAGTACAATCACACTGGACAGTTAGGGTGTCAACATATGAATGGGGGTATTTACATACATTATGTATTATGTACATACATTATGTATTACATACATTATGTATTATGTTACAATAACATAATTCAGTCCCAATTTTTGTGGGTTGAACTGAGTTGAATCAAGTGTGAATCAGTTTTTTTTAATAATTTTTTTAAAGATTTTTATTCATTTATTTGATAGAGAGATCACAAGTACACAGAAAAGCAGGCAGAGAGGGAGGGGGAAGCAGGCTCCCTGCAGAGCAGAGAGCCCGATCAGATGCGGGGGCTCTATCCTAAGGACCCTGAGATTATGACCTGAGCCGAAGGCAGAGCCTTAACCCACTGAGCCACCCAGGCATCCCAAGTGTGAATCAGTTTTATTCAGTTTTACACATGACAGACTTTCAAGGCTTCTTATTCTAGATAAACTGTGCAGGCTTCACTGTTAAATTGATGCCCGTCCCGTTTTGTTATCACTCTCTCTTCTGGATATACAACAGTTTGTAGAGATCAGTATTAAGCAGTGCAAGAAGGCTTTTCTCCTCTTGTGTGGGACCCAGTAATTTCTGTTGGCTATAAAATAGCTTAGTGGATGTCTGTCATTTATGTCTACTCAATATTTATTCCCTCTTCTTCTGGTATCAGATGCTCCACTGTCCTCTGGGGAACCACACCTGTCCTGCTCTCAATCCACGTGACTCAGGAGGGGTTCACTCCATTCTCATTTGTAGCAGTAGCCAAGAGACTGGGGTATGACCCATCAGAGCACAACCACCTGTTAGACCTGCCTGGTTCACGGTTAGGCATGTGGTTTGACCTGAGACAATCACAGCCTTACCTTGGACATTTTCTAGAGCTACCAAGAAATAGTCTTTGTCTTTTCTTGTAGGGATGCTCAGCTTTTATACCATAAATCTAAAAGAGCTGGTGGTGCCTTTTGCAGCCTTGTTGTGATATCCTTAGAATGAGGCTACTGAATGCTGGTTCCCCAAAATATCACCAAAACAACCTGCAGATAAGACAGAGTTAAGACAGAGATAAGACAGGGTTAAACTGATTTTTATCCTATAAAGGAGAACACTACCTTAACAGAATCTTAGTGGCATCTCAAAGGAGTGAGGACAAAATTGAGATACTTATTGAGATTTTGAAGTCAATTTAAGGTGGGTCCCTAATGTTAGAATTAGTAAGGGGGCGACTTACTAATTAAAATTAGCAGAGGGTGGCTCAGTCAGTTAAGCGTCTGACTCTTGATTTCAGCTCAGGTCACGATCTCAGGGTCCTGAGATTGAGATCCACATCATGCTCTTTGCTAGGAGTCAAGCCTGCTTGAGATTCTCTTTCTCACTTACCTCCTGCCCCTACTTCTCTCTCTCTCAAATAAAGAAATCTTTTTAAAAATTAGTAAGAATTGTGGTATAATAATTTTGGCTTGGTGGACCCAACAAGATCAGAAATTTGAGATGAGGGGTCCAAAGAGTCTTGGGTATAAACTATTGTTTAATGCTTTCTGTTGAAGAGTTGATGGGTCTTTTATAAAGTTCCCTGGACAAACAATACAGTTATTCACAACTTTCATCCTGGTGGGCAAGTGTTTCCTGGAACAGTAAAATTATGTTGATGGATACAATAAATAGTAAATTATATTAACGCAGATGGCGAGCTGTGAGTATGGATGGTTTTAGTACTCAAAGTCAATATGGTGGAAAGCAGAGAGATGAAAGCAATGATTCCTCTTGGCATTATTTGCATTTCCAAATCCAGGCATACTGAAGCCAGAATGTGGAATGTGGAAAATTGAATCTTTCTCTCTCTGTATTAGAATCACATATTCATGTCCTTTATCATGCAACCACAATTTTATTACCTCCTAATAAACGGGGTAGATTAGATTTCCCAACTCTGCTGATGTTCGGCTGGTCAGTTGACTGAGCTTGGCTGGTAGAATGCGGGAAGGAGTGATGGTTGCCAATTTCCAGCATTTTCCTTTTCTGGCAACCATTCCTAAAGCATTCCTATTTCTACTCACCCCTTGTGAGCTCCTGTGATCAGTCTTGAAATGATCAGGTCCAAGTTGCCACTACCTCTTTGACTGGACCTCAGACTGAAGACCCATGGAGCCACAGAATTAACCAGAAGTCCTGAGTTCAGTCTGGCCCACCCAAACCCAACCTCTGTCAGTCTAAATGTGGCTGTCCCATATACCTATGAGAAAGAAAGATTAAAAGTTAACTTTTGTTTTTGAAAGCCACTGAAATTTAGATGTTGTTTGCGACACATTACAAAGTTACTACCATTTGGAATTCACTCTTGGACTTTTAGGTACATGATCCAATAAATTCTTCATGTTCCTTTAATAAATTTTGAGTTGGAACTTTGCTGTTTGTTTTCTTGTTTATTTATTTATTGGGAGCCTGATTTTAATAGTAGTTTTGTTATGTATTAACTAGAAGAGTTTTCTCCATTAGCATCTTTTTATGGCATAGCATTACTTTTGGCTTGAGCCTCTAAGACATCTGGGTCTTTCTCAGGGGAACCACAGACTAGCCTGATGCTCTTCATTCTGTACCTGAGCAATTGATTTTTTAAAGGCAATATTTATCCCTGTTAATGCTCATCTTTTGGCTTGTGTCCAGTGTTCCAGTCTAGTGAGATCTTTCTCAATTTGATTCTTACATTCTGGGGATTAGCTGTCCCATTCAGCATTTTGTCAAACACAAATTGGATCAGCATGACCATGAGAGCCTCCTCCAAGCCCTTCATTTCACTATAATGATCTTGTGGTGTTGCATTAAGACTGACCCCAACCCACACAAATAATCATCATTTAGTCCAGGTGTTCTAGATGACTGCCCACAAGACAGAAATATCTTTCAGCTCATTGTTTGAAGTCAGGAGATACTATGTAGCATATAGATACCTATAGATATAGATACTATATAGATACTGTGTAGCAGTGGCCTGAAGCAAATCTCCCTGATAATATTTTTCATATCTATCCACAACGGCATGACCCACTTTTCAAGTCAGTGGGTAGGTATCTTTATCTCTCCTGAAAAAAATAAAATGGCCCAGCTGCTGAGTTCTAGTCCTGCCCCTAATAAAAACCCATTGACCTTGAGTGAGTCACTTATAGCTTTCCTCTGACTATGATACCATGACTTGGACAGGATCTCTAAAAACCAATTCAAGTCCAAAAGAACAAGGCAGTTGTGAACCTACAAACACATCCAACCTACCTCTGCCTTCTAGACTGACTGTGTGTAGGCACATTTTAAAAATCTGGGGAATGTGCCTCACATCAGAGCTTCCCTATACATCCCCAATCTAGCAGTTCACTGTGTTGCAATTTTCTGCTAGCTTGTTTATTTGTCCTCCTTGTCTTTGGGCTTTTTGAGAGCAAGGACGAAGTTAATGTAGTTATCACAACACCTGACATCATTTCTGGCACATAGTAGGTACTTAATAAATATGTGCTTGGTTGAATGAATAGAGCTTGTTCTGAGGCCCTGGGTGCATGTGTGTCTGTGTGTTTGTGTTAGAACAGCTGGATAATGTTCATCATTAGCCTGAAGCATTGGCTAATGTTAAATTTAAATTAAAATATACTCTTGGGTGACTACATCTTCAATTTCATGGTTGATTCCTTTGTGATTGACTTATTAAGCTAAAGCAGGAGTTGCACACTAAAATACCTCGCGGGGCCAGGAAGGAAACATAATAAATGAGAATGGTTAGGTCCAACTGGAAAATACCCAGTATCTTCACAGGAATGGATACGCACTGCTGCTAGATAGTCTGCTTTTCAGAGTGGGAGGGGTTTTTTGTTTTGTTTTCATTTTAGTTTTCTTAGTTATAAAATGTGCTCTAAAAATGCAAAAATTCCTGATTTTTAGGTTTTTTTTTTTTTTAGTGGTTGCAAGCTTTAGAACATAATTTAAAATATTATGGGGCCAAATAAACACATCTGTAGCCTAGATACAACTCACAGGCCATCAATCTGAGAAAGAGAGTTAAATGTTTTACATCTGAAATGATATTTTAGTTTACAATGAATATTTAATTTACAATGAATAACCTTGGATACATCAAACACATGTCAAATATGCTTATTGTTGAACAATACAAAGCCTGTAACAGTGGTAAGAATTCAGTTAAGGGCCAGTTTAGAGGTCTGAGGATAGATTGCAGTGGGCACACATCACAAAGGGTTCCCACATAGCAATTTACAGGAAAGGTTATGGAATTAAAGATTAATCTTCAGCAACTTACACACGTATTATATTAAATGAGGCAGATACCTTGAGTCAGTCTTATTTCCAAATAACTGATCCCCATTATGGTTGAAAAGCTCCAACCACACCCCCTGACCTTGCCCAACCATGTCCTCAAGATGGTTGGACATTAATATTCATTGAGGGAGATGGGTTTCTTAATTGCTTATACCTTTTAGCCCATCAGTCAGTGTTCTTGGTTCATCCCACCCAGTTTAGTAACTACTAGTCAGGCCTGTTGAAATTGTCTGAACTATTTGCCAAGATAGAAACCGGCATGGCTCCTCAGAAAAATGGCCACGTTAATCAAACCCTACAACTCACAGCAAGCAGAAATCCATTCGAGGGTTTCATTTTATCAACCATTAACTGAAAAACATTTAATATTCATGCCCATTAACCCTAGATATCCAATTGATAAAATATCACATAGCGTTAAAACACACACAAGGTAGTCAAGTAACCGCAGGGTTATGTCTAAAAGGACTACAATGACGTGGAGGAAACTAGGGAGGATTATGCTAAGCAAAATAAGTCCATCAGAGAAAGACAAATACCATATGATTTCACTCATGTGGAATTTAAGAAACAAAACAACCATAGGAGAAAGAAAGAGGCAAACCAAGAAATAAGACTCTTTTTTTTTTAAAAATTTTATTTATTTGACAGAGATCACAAGTAGGCAGAGAGGCAGGCAGAGAGAGAGGAGGAAGCAGGCTCCCCACCGAGCAGAGAGCCCGATGTGGGGCTCGATCCCAGGATCCTGAGATCATGACCGGAGCCGAAGGCAGAGGCTTTAACCCACTGAGCCACCCAGGTGCCAAGAAACAAGACTCTTAACTATATAGAATAAGCTGATGGTTACCATTGGAGAGTTGGGTGGGGGGATGGGTGAAATAAGTGATGGGGATTAAGGAGGGCACTTGTCGTGATGAGCACTGGGTGACGTATGGCAGTGTTGAGTCACTGTATTGTGTAAGGACCTATTTAGCCAGAGTGGCTCCACGTCGGTTGAACAGCCATTTTGTTGTTTATGCAGTAAAACTTAAACTGACCCTGCCTCCCCACGCCGCACCCCCAACTTACTTAAAAGCAAGTCCGGAAACCAGTCCCAGGTAACAAAGCCCAAATACAAGGGTGGGTCAGGTCAGGTGGAGATAACAGCCCGAATGCAGGGATGAGTTGGGTCAGGTGGAGACATCCAATTAGTAGAGCGGGCATACTGTCTCCCTAGCTACCAAGGAGTGGGCCCCACCTTTTGGGTGCCAATTCTGACCAAGGTGATAGGCTAGTTCAAATGTCTACTGTAGGGTAAATTGTAATTCAGTTGGTCACTTATGTGTGACCTAGCATGACTGTGCAGCTTTCTCTGTGTGTTACTATCTCATTGGCCACCTGTGCATGGCCAGGCCCAACCACATGGCCTTTGCTCTATAAAAGTTAGTCTGTGAGGCAGGGAGGGGTCGCTCTCTCTGTAAGGGGCCGCCCCGACCGGTCTGTTTGACGGTCGGTTTGATTCTTGATGCTTGGCGTGAAATAAAGCTTTGCTTGACCTTCACTTTGTATCAGTCTCGCTCCTTTGACCATGGACCCATTATTGGGGGACCCAACATATTGTACACCTGAAACTAATATAACATTGTATGTTAACTAACCAGAATTTAAATAAACACCTTACAAGAAAATAAAAGGACTGTTGTGTCTCAGGCTTTGCCTCCCTGGGAATCTGAATTTAATTCAGAATTTATTTTATAATAAAATGAACACAACTTCCTTATTATTTAATTAATTAAATAAAAATTATCTAGTGATCAATAATGTTAATTACTAAAGGTAGAATTCTATTACTAAATTCTATTACTAAAGGTAGAATTCTAGATTCCAGTAAGGGCAAAAATGATGGGAGAATGAAGACATAGGGAAATGAGTGGAGTGTAAAAATGGTGTGCTCACCCACAGTTGGAGTCTGATCACTTATGCCAGTGCCTGCCAATTTGTAGAGAAGAGTAGGGATGCTCTGTGAAGGATGATTTTAAGACCACATGCTGATTTAGAGGGGAAGACTACCGGAATGGATTAGTAATGCCTGCTACTGGCATATGTAATGGATTAGTAATGTCTGGTACTGGCATAGAAGTAAGGGATGATGGTGTGCATGCCACATCTATGCTGTCCATGGCCTAAGTAGAATAACTAGAATGTTTACATAAAATTGTCAGAAGTTTTAATTTTCCTGGGACGGTCTCAGTTTATGCCTGTCATGTCAATTAATCCCTGTTAATTATGTACCATCCCTCCTTCATTTTCAAGAGTATCCTAGTCTGGATAATAAGTGATAGGTAACCACCCAGGAAAAATTTTTGCGTGATTATCATTAGCTCATTTTCTTACTCAAGAAATATTCCTAAATCCCCTTCTGTTGTGCTTTGATCATTCATGATTAACCACAATCTTCCTTTCCCTAGATTAGGGTTTTCTCAGTATTCTGCTCAAAACATCTCAACAAGACAGCCTTTGCTTTTTTAGGCACATGGGTGATTCCCCACTTCCCATCCATAGCACTCTCTGATATATTCTGGAATATAACCATGAGATCACACTCCTCAGTCACTCCTATATCTCTGATCTGATCATTTGCCACACCTTCCTCCCCACAATAGCTCCTTAAAAAAAAAAAAAAAAAATTAACCTCTCTTTTGAATGGAGCTCATTTGTGTTTTGGGCCATACCAGGTTTCCTGTCTGTGTCAAAGAGTGTTGATTTTTAAAAACCCAGGTTAGCGAAAGACTGAAGAAATGCGTGTCTCGGATTTTTTGCCATGAGAGATTCCTGGGACTTTAAGATCTTTGCTTGTTTCTGGATTTTCTGTTTGGATTCCCAAGGATGGAACCTGGGTCCTTTAAAATAAACACTCACTACAACTGAAGTTCCAAGCTGTCTTTGTGCTAACAGACGCATCAGTCAGTTTGTTTGCTATGAGCAAGCTCTAGGATAAGCCAGTTTCACAACCTCAGGAATATTAACATTTGGAGCTGGATAATTCTTTGTTATATGGAACTGTATAGGTGGTATTTGGTGACGTGCCTCACCTCTCTACTCGCTGGATGCATGTAGCACTCCCACTCCCCCAAATGTGAACAAAATCATCTCCATACATGGCCAGATTCCCTGGAGGGGAGGCAAAGCTGCTGCCTGGTAAGAAATGCTGGAATAGGCACCCTGAATATCATGACAAAGAAACTCTCTCTTTCTGTCCTTGAACAAGTCATATGAGCAGAAACATTGGCAAGCAAGTATGGTACAAAAACCCTTAAGTGCCCAGGTCAGGGTTTGGTGGAAGTATTGTGAAAGCCAAAGAAGGAAGGATGGATGAGCTTCTGGACAGTCAGATAAGGCTTTACAGAAGATGGGTCTTTGG
Organism: Mellivora capensis; assembly: GCA_004024625.1. Classification (NCBI taxonomy): domain Eukaryota; kingdom Metazoa; phylum Chordata; class Mammalia; order Carnivora; family Mustelidae; genus Mellivora; species Mellivora capensis. Next base: position 40,529 of record PISX010011307.1, on the reverse strand, counting down.
GGCTTCAGATGATAATTCAGTACTCCCCAAGTGAGAAGGAAGGGAAGAACATTCCAAGAAGAGGAATAACATATGTAAAGATGCTGACATATGAAGGTTAATGTGTTTGAAACAGTAAGGGGGCACCTGGGTGGCTCTGTCGGTTAAGGGTCCGACCCTTGACTTCAGCTCAGGTCATGATCTCAGGGTCATGAGATAGAGCCTTGCATCAGGCTCCATGCTGGGCGTGGAACCTGCTTCAGATTCTCTCTTGTGCTCTCTCTCTGCCCTGCCCCACCCCCACCACTTGTGCTTTTTCTCAAAAAAAAAAAAAAAAAAAAAGAGAGAGAGAGAAAGAAAAGAAACAGTAAAAAGTCTAGAAGGGATGGAGAGAGGAGTACATTGGGTAGAATGTCAGGGAGTCCGAGATGGCAGGGACAGATTCAAGCCCAGTCTAGAGATTTACTAGGAAATGGAGTTGAACTTTATCAGTGGAGCAGCAGAGAATCACAGAATACTAACAAGAGGGATATGGTCAGATCTGGGCTTTAGAGAGATGACTTGGGTGTTGGGTAGAAGCAGGACAACAAGGTGAACAGCATTGTCTTTGGAATCAGGCTGCCCTGGGCTGGGAGCTTGTTCTGCCATTGACTTGCCTGTGGGACCCTGGGCAAGCCATTCCTTTTCTCTAAATCCCTGTTTCCTCCTCTCCAAAATGAGGATGATAATCCCGTCAACCCTACTGGCTTGTTGTAAGGATTAAGCAAGTTAATCCGTGTAATGCTCTTAGAATATCTGGATGTAACTGAAACTCATTAAGTAATTATTCTTTTTAGATTGCAAAGGGGAGCAGGGCTTGCAACTGAAGGCAGGGAGGCCAGTCTAGAGGAGGCAGTAAAGCATGATAGGGGCATGAGACAGCACAGCAACTGAGTGATGGATCAGAGATGAGTTAGTTCCCACCTGAATTGAGTTGACTCAAGAAGTTTGCATTCTCCATGCTTTCAGCAGCAAGGGACCCCGTTCTCCAAACAGACACACCATCCCTGGATATCCCACCACATCCATCTCTGGACAGTCTTGTGCAGGAAATTTCCACCACTTCCAGCCTCCCTTGGCAATGTGACCTTGTTATCTGATCGCTCTTTGTTCAGAAAGGGTTAATTAAATGTGGATCCACAATTGGAGAGTACATCTTAATATCATTCTGCCTTGCCTGAGTTTTCCCTTCTTTTCTGCAGTCTACCTTCTGTTTTGAGGAAGAGGGACTACAAATGACCTGCTTCAGGACCAAATAACAATTTAATAGAGTGGAGATTCATTAAGACAGTGCTGATGGTGGCTATAGTCCCCAAATGGAGAAACAGCCCAGAGGATTTCAATTTTCTACCAGTTTTCTGACCTCAATTTACAAGGCAGAATTAAATTCTGGAAACCAGAGAACAGAAAAAAAAAAAAAAGAAAGAAAATAATGGAACTACTGGATTTTAATCACTGGTAGAATCATGAGGAGTTAGTAGACCTCTGACCTTATCATTCAGTTCTCCCTTTTAAAGAGAATTTTATCAGGAGCAAATAGCCAGATGTGATTGCTATTTCTTTTCATTTTCAAAATGTATTCTTTCAAAGATATTTTAAAAAAATAATAATGTGCCACGGCAGTGCCATGTCTTGGGATAACAGTGATAAACAAAATCAGCCTAGTCCTTGTGCTCCCGGAGCTTACTTTCAGGGAGAGCCAGACAACAAAGAGGGGCTACTAGGAAAATTGTGACAATTACTATAGAGAAAATGAGCCAACTTCTTTTTATGTAGTTCAAGGAAATGAAACCCAATTTTAAACAAGATTCTTAGGGATTTTTCCCCCCACATCATAAGCATGTGAAGCTGACAGACAATTTCGTACCCACCTGTGACAATTTTTGGAATTGACTTAAATTGATTGAGTCGTGGGTTAATGACCCAGAGTTATTATTTGCTTTGCTGCCTATCTAGAAAGTCAGGGCTCAGAAAAAGAAAAGGGAAACTTTTCTTTGTTTTAGGTTCTCCAGAGGTAGATGAAGTCTGGTTTCTTAGGGCATCTTGGAAGAATTTTAGCAATAGTAGTTAACCAGAGGTTAAGAGGGAGGGCCCTGAAGTCAGATGCTGGGTCCAAACCGGGCTCTACTGCTTACTAGCGTGCAACTTTGGGCAGGCTCGTTCACCTTCCCATGCTGTCCCAGTTTATGAAATGGGATGCTATTCCACTTCTTAGAGCCGAATGAGGTGATGCAGAAAAAGCTTAGCAAAGTGTCTGACACATGTGACTCATTAAAGAAAGAATAGAGCAGATAAAGGAGGTTGGCTATTTTGCTGGGTGGGGTGGAGATTACTGACCAGGTCTCTGAGCTGTTGCATCTGGCAACAAGAGATAGTAGGTTCAAATGCAAGTTTTCTACTCCTAGCTCTATGAGTCACTCTCTAAAGCCCAGCTTTGTCCTCTGCAAAATAGGGATAACAATGATCATCTCTGGAAGCTGTGGTGGGGATAGGAAGACATGTTTGTAAACCATCATTCTCAATGCATGATGGACATCATCATCATCATCACCAATTCTTTTTCTGTGTAGCATGAGTTTTCCATTTTTATCTGCCTTAGGTTGTGTTGCTTAGAAGCAGAATTTGCAATTGGGGTTCTTGTGCAAATGGTTATTTGAGTGAGTGCTGGAAGGACAAACTCGAAGTGCAGTAAGAGAAACAGGAGAGGGTCGAAAAGCTGGAAGTGGTTTCAGGTGATGCCTAGACTTAGCTGGATCATACAGGGAGCTCTGGTGTGGGAACTGTAGCACGGAGTTTGCCCTATCCATCCAGGGAGCTGGGCTTTATACCCCTGTATCGGTCAATCATTGGTTGCTGGCCACTCCAGGGAGAAGGACCTCATTCTCCAGACATGCCGGTGAGAAGGCATCTACCGACAACAGGGCAGTCCTCTGGAGAAGCGTGCGGTCGGAGACCTTCACAGCCAGCAACACAGCAGCTGGGAGGTGACTGCACAGGCCTTGCATTGAGGATTTGGGAAGGACACCAAGAGCACTTCTGTACCTTTCTAAGCACTTTGATTTTCTTCTGGGGGGTCCCCTCCCCTACTCTCATTCTGACCCCGGTTCATGGTGACCTGAGAACTGGATGTGTCTAGCCATCGTGATTGTTTCTGGGATCATCATGGGATCTCATGAAGCCAGTGAGACTCAAGGAAATTTTTGCTAGGTGTGAAGGCTGGGAGAGAGCTTCTGGCTCCTTTCTGCAAAGGGCGAGCAATTATGGGTTTACAAGCTGGGCCAGCCGGGGGCCAAACATGGAGAAGGAGAATGAAGACAGCCCAGTGAATGGTAGTCTGGTGAGAGAAACTAGGGTGCACCTAACCAAGTCCCTGGATCAAGACATGCCTGAAGGTTACTCTACTCTTGTACATCCAAGTTAAGCGAGCCCATTTTTTCTCCTCCCTTTTGGTTACTTCTCTGAGCTGGGAGTTGTTGGTACCAATATCATCACTGTAATGGACCCGGGAGCATGATGCAAATGAGAAGCAGTCGATCAATTTATAGGATCATTGTTGTTATGTAAATAAAGTTCTCTTTGGACTGAGTGAACAGAGGCTTCCAAAGCCAGGGCAGCTTTCCAAATTAGGTTTTCATTGTCTGGAGCAAAGAAAAGGCGAATTAGTCAGCTCAGAGGGCACTAATGCTTCCCCTACCTCTGAGAAAGAGGTTTTCCTGCCAGCTTTCCCTGACTGCCCAGGTCGGGTGCTAGCAAAGTGACCTTCAAACACAGTGGCCAAGCGAAAGCTGACAGCCCAAACGGGGCGGGAGGAGGGGATGGAATCACGGCAGAAGGGGAGGCAGATAAAGGCAGAGCGGGTGAGCAAAGGGGCAATGTCTTGATCTTGTTAAAAGATAAACTGAGGCACACTTAACGATTTTCAGAGTTGATTTGAGCAAACCTCGGTTTGAATTAGGCAGTGCCAGACCGGAAGTGGTTAGGAGTTGTCCACTACAGACAAGAGCCAGAGGAAAGACTCTTACAGAGAAGAGGTAGAAATAAAGCAAGGAAATTATTTGATTCACTACAGCTTCTGCGGTTGCCTTATTTGGGAAAGGCTGGTTGGCTGATTGTGATTGGTTGTCCTTCCGTTTCCATTTCTTGACCTTGAGGCATCAAAGGCTTAGGCTTGGTTCGCTTCTGTAGGTTCCTAAGGCTTTAAAGCCACCTCAGCCTAATGACCTTCCTGTTTAATTAATTTTAAAAAACGAGCAGAAACAGTTCACTAACACAGAAAACCCCTTTTAATCCACAGAAAGGATTAGTGATAAGGCAAAATGCATTAACCTTCCTCACGGTTATCAGCATTTTAAAAAAGTTTATTGGATTTTTATTTCCATTTCTTACTCTTTCTCTTTTATTTTAACTTTTTCTGTACTCATACAATATGCACTCATATTGCCCACGGGCCTCAAATCACAAGATCTTGAAACTAAATGCAGTCAGAAAAAGAGACACAAGAATTTGGGGGGGCTGGGGGGAAGGTGTTTGACTCCATTAGACTGAGCTTGGTTTCTAGCCTTTCTGGACAAAAGAACATCTTTTCTGTGAGTCGGTTTTGGAAACTTTGTAATGCCTTTGGTCTTAGTTGCAGGATTCTTCCAGCTTAAGGATGGGAGCTTTCCATCAGTGTGGGGGTGTTTAAGGGTATGAAAGGTCTAAAGCCACAAGGGGAAGACTTTTGAGGAGGGCCAGCCAGAATCAGTAGAGTGATGGGTAAGAACACTAGACAAGAAGTGACGAGAAAGAAAAGTGACCTTGGGGATGAGACAGTGTGGAGACAAAGGAAGGGGAGGAAAATGTGGTTGCTGGTTCTTGTTATGTGGGTCCTGCTTGCCTGCCTGATTGGGGCAAACCGGCCAACTGTGCCTGGCATATGGTACCCCTGGCTGGTTGATTTAGCCAAGAGATGTAGTTTCCTTGGGCAGCATTTCTCGAAGTGCAGTTCAGGGACTGCCTATATCAGAATGTCTTAAGAGACCTGTTTAGAAAGCTGATGGTTCTTATACTTTACCTACTGCTACTTAATCAGCATACCTGGGCATGGGTTGGGGGTTGCATTTTTTTTATAGCTTTATTGAGGTGTAATTGACTTAACAATAACTTTACATATTAAAGTATATGATTTGGGGCCGCCTGGGGGGCTCAGTCCGTTAGGCATCTGACTCCTGATTTTGGCTCAGGCCATGCTGTCAGCATCCTGGGATCTAGCCCTGTGACAGATTCCATGCTCGTTGTGGAGACTGCTTGAGATTTTCTCTCCCTCTCCCTCTCCTCCTCTCTCTCTCTCTCTCACTCAAATAAATATAAACAAATCTTTAAAAAAAAAGAAAAAGACAAAGGGATAGGATTTGATGAGTTTGGACATTGTAATCCATCTGTGACATCATCACCACAATCAAGATCATGAACGTATCCATCACCTCTTCAAGTTTCCTCAAGCCTTTTTGTAATGCCTTCTTCATCTGAGCACCTTCCTCCTTCATCTCGACATAACCATGGATCTTCTGTCTCTATAGGTCAGTTTGCAATTTCCTAGAATTTTATATGAGTATCCACTCATATACATACATAGCCTACATACTCTTCTTGTCTGATATCTTTCACTCACTTACCTACCCCCCTGACGATAGAGTTTTCGGATGCTTCTATTTCTTGGCTATTAAGCATAAAGCTTCTTTGACCATATTTCTACAATTCTTTGTATGGGCACATGCTTCCCTTTCTCGTTGGTACATATGAGGAGTATTTTGGTGGGGCCATCCATTCGTTGAATGTTAAATTTTTTTTTTTAGATTGATTTATTTATTTGAGAGAGAAAGAGAATGAGAAAGAGAGCATGAGCGGGAGGAGCAGAGGGAGAGGGAGAGGAAGAGAACCTCAAGCAGACTTCCCCACTGAGCACAGAGCTTGATCCCACAACCCTGAGATCATGACCAGAACTGAAACCAAGAGTCAGACACCCAACTGACTGCCCCACCCAGGCACCCCAAATGTTTAAAATTTTAAGGAACTGCCAGACCGTGTTCCAGAGTGGTCGTCGCTTTTTACGCTCTCCCCGGTAGTGTATGAGTTTTCTAGTTCCTCCACATCTTCATAAAAACCTGGTCAGTTCTATCTTTTACATTTTATTCTAGTATGAGGAAAGTGATATCTTAGTGTGGTTTATTTTACATTCTCTCAATGACTAATAACATTGAGCAATTTTTCATATGCTTATCTACGTCCTGGCTTCTTTAAAAAAAAAAAAAAGGATTTATTTATGAGAGAGAGAGAGCATGAGTGGGAGGGACAGAGGGAGAGAGAGAGAGACTCTTAAGCAGACTCCATGCTGACCATGGAGCCCAGTGCAGGGCTTGAACTCATGACCCTGAGATCGCGACCTGAGCAGAAACCAAGAGTCAGAGGCTTAACTGACTGAGCCACCCAGGTGGCCCTGCCTCTGTATGCCTTTTTTGGTGAAGTGTTTGTTCAGATTTATATTGGATGGTTTGTCTTCTCTTATTCAGTGGTAGGTGTTCCTTGTGTATTCTGGATAGAAGTCTCTTGTCACGTACACATTTTGCCAGTGTTTTCTCCCAGTCTGTGTCTTCCTTTTCATTCTCTCAGATGTGCTTTGGCATCTTTGGCTGTATGTGTGTGAGTCTATTCCTGGCTTCTTTTTTCCTGTTCTGATCTTTGTGTTGTTTTCTTTTGCCAACACCATACCATACTATTTTGCCAACACTGTGCATACTATTTGCCAACACCATACCACACCAACACCATGCCATACTATTTTGATGACTGTAGCTTTATCCCAAGTATTGAAATCTTATAGTGCAATTTCTTCAACTTGTTCCTCTTTTCCAAAATCAGAGACTTTGTATTTAAATATTAATTTCAGAAGTGGCTACTCACTGTATAGAGATATGGCCTGCTGGGATTGTGAATGAGTTTTTTGTCTAGATTTTATAGATCAGTTTGAGTCTAACACCTTACCAGGATTAGGTCTTTCAACACCATCTCTCCCTCTCTCTCTCTTTAGATGTTCTTTCCTTTCTCTCAGCAATGTTTGGTGATTTTTAGGGTTTATAGATCTTGCACAACTTTGGTCAAACTTATCCCTTTCATATTTTTGGTATTATTATTTTGGTGGTGTTATTATTATAAATCTTAATTTCCATGTATTCGTTACCAGTATATAGAAACAACATTGATTTCCAAAATATATGGACCAGAAACCTGTTAAACTCACCTTTTTGGTAGAGTCTAGGAAGTTCTCCTTATAAATGATCAGGTCTGTGAGTAAAGACAATTTTACTTTTTATTTCTCATACGGTAGCTTTTGATTTCTTTTGATTGCCTTATTATGCTCCTAGAACCTCTGGAACAATGCTGAACAGGAGTAGAGACAGCATACAGACCTACCTGACTCTTGATCTTGGAAGGAAAGCATGGAGTCTTTTACCATTAAATATGGGGCTAGCTATAGGTTTTTCATGGATGCCTTTATCAGGTTGATGAAGTTTTGTTCTGTGCCGGTTTTCCGAGTTTTTATAATCAGTGGATGTTTGTTTTTTATAAAAGGGTTTTCTGCGTCTATTATTGAACTGATCATGCTTTGTTTTTTTTCTTAGAGGCTGCTCGTGCATGAATGCCATGGATCAGTGTTTGAATACTAAACCAAGCTGTGCTCCTGAGATAAACCCCACACAGGTATATTTATTATCTCTTTACAAAAATGCAATGTTTAATTTGCTTGAATTTTATTGAGAATATTTGCATCTGTGTGCATGAGAGACATTGTTCTATAATTCTTTTTTCTTCTACTGCCTTTTTCTGGTTTTAATGGTTAGGGTAATGGTGACCTCATAGAATGAATCCAGCAGTATTCCTTCCTCTCCAGTTTTTTTTTTTTTAGAAGAAGAGTTTTTGTAGAATTGGTCTTCAGGCAAACCTCATTTTTTAAAATTAACATATAATGTATCATTAGCCCCAGGGGTACAGGTCTGTGAATCACCAGGTCCACACACCTCACAGCACTCACCACAGCACACACCCTCCCCAATGTCCATAACCCCACCACCCTCTCCCTACCCCCCTCCCCCCGGCAATCCTCAGTTTGTTTTGTGAGATTTAAGAGTCTCTTATGGTTTGTCTCCCTCCTGATCCCATCTTATTTCATTTATTCAGTTCCTACCCCCCCAAACCTCCCATGTTGCATCTCCACTTCCTCATATCAGGGAGATCATATGATAATTGTCTTTCTTTGATTGACTTATTTCACTAAGTATAATACCCTCTAGTTCTACCCACGTCGTCGCAAATGGCAAGATTTCATCTCTTTTGATGGCTGCATAGTATTCCATTGTATATATATATATATATACATATATATATATATACATACATACACACATGCATACCCCATCTTCTTTATCCATTCATCTGTTGATGGACATCTAGGCTCTTTCCATAGTTTGGCTATTGTGGACACTGCTGCTATAAACATTCAGGTGCACGTGCCCCTTTGGATCACTACATTTGTATCTTTAGGGTAAATACCCAGTAGTGCAATTCGCTGGGTTATAGGGTAGCTCTATTTTCAACTTTTTTGAGGAACCTCCATGTTGTTTTCCAGAGTGGCTGCACCAGCTAGGCAAACCTCATTTTATTGTGCTTCCCAGATACGGCAGTTTTTACTAATTTGAAGATGTGTGGCAGTAGTGTGCCAAAAGTCTCTTAGGCACATTTTTCCAACAGCGTTGACCCACTTCGTGTCTCTGTGTCACGTTTTGGTAACTCTCACAGTTTTTCAAACTTTGTTATTATATCAGTTATGGTGATCTGTGATTGGTGATCTTTGATGTTACTACTGTAATTGTTTTGGGACGCCACGAGTCATGCCCATACAAGACAGTGAACTCAATTGATAAATATTGTGTGTGTTCTGACTGCTCCACTACAGGCCATTCCCTCAATCGCTCGCCCTCCCTTGGGAGTCTCCCTATTCCCTGAGACATAACAATATGGAGATTAGGCCAATAAATAACCCTACAACGACCTCTAAGCGTTCAAGCAAAAGGAAGAGTCGCACATCTCTTGCTTTCAATCAAAAGCGAGAAATGATTAAGCGGAGTGAGGAAGGCATGTCAAAAGCTGAGATAGGCTGAAAACTAAGCCTCTTCCTCCAAACAGTTAGCCACATTGTGAATGCAAAGGGAAGAGTTCTTGAAAGAAATTGAAAGTGTTATCCCAGTGAACACAGGAATGATATGAAAGCAAAATAGACTCTTTGCTGATACAGAGAGAGTTTTAGGAGTCTGGATAGAAGATCAAACCAGCCACAAATTTCCCCTAAACCAAACCCTCACCCAGAACAAGGCCCTAACTCTCCTCCATTCTATGAAGGCTGAGAGGAGTGAGGATGCTGCAGAAGAAAAGCTTGAAGTTAGCAGAGGTCGGTCGGATCATGAGGTTTAAGGAAAGAAGTCATCTCTGAAAGTGCAAGGCGAAGGTAGAAGGTGCAGCAAATTTTCTAGAAGTTGTAGATGAGAGAACTCATTGAAGGCGGCTGTGCTGAATGATAGATTTTCAAGGTAGATGAAATGGCCTTCTGTTGGAAGAAGAAGCCATCTAGGACTTTCATAGCTAGAGAGGAGAAGTCACTGCTTGGTTTCAAAGCTTCCAAAGACAGGCTGACTTCCTTGTGAGGAGCTAGTGTAGCTGGTGACTTTCAGTGGAAGCCAGTGCTCATTTGCCATTTTGAAAATCCTAGGGCCCTCAAGAATTATGCTCAGTCTACTCTACCTCTGCTCTATGAATGGAACAACCAACTCTGGATGACAGCACATCTGCTTACAATTTAGTCTCTGAATATTTTTTAAGCCCACCGTGGAGACCTGCTGCTCAAAAAGAAAGATGCCTTTCAAAACACAACTGTTCATTGACAATGTACCTGGTCACCCAAGAGCTCTGATGGGGACGTGTAATGAGATTAATGTTGTTTTCATGCCTGCTAACACAACGTCCGTTCTGCAGCCCATGGATCAAGGAGTCATTCCAACTTTCAAGTCTTACCATTGAAGAAATAACATTTTCTAACACTACAACCGCTCTCGTTAGTGATTCCTCTGATGGATCTGGGAAAAATCAACTGAAAACCTTCTGGAAAGGATTCCCCTTTCTAGATGCCATGAAGAACATTTATCACTCATGGGCAGAGGTCAAAATATCAACACTCAATAGGGGAGTTGGAAAAAGTTGATTTCAACCTTCAGGAATGGCTTAGAAGGATTCAAGACTTTGGTGGAGGAAGAAACCGCAGCTCTGGTGGAAATCACAAGAGAATTAGAAGTGGGATAGGACTGCTTGCTGCCATCTCTTGATAAAACTTTAACACAAGGAGTTGCTTCTTATGGATGAGCAAGTAAGGTCATTTCCTGAGAAGGAAACTACTCCTTGTGGAGAGGCTGTGAAGATTGTTGAAATGCCAGCAAAGGCTTTAGAATATTATGTAAACTTCATTGATCAAACAGTGCCCAGATGGAGAGGATTGATACCAGTTTTGAAAGAAGTTCCACTGTGGGTCAGATGCTATCAAACAGCATCGTGAACCACAGAGAAATTGTTCAGGTAAAGAAGAGCCAATCGAAGTGGCAAACTTTATTGTTGTTTTATTTAAGAAATTACTATAGCCACTTCTGCCTTCAATACCCACCACCCCGATCAGTCAGCAACCATCAACAGTGAGGCAAGACCCACCACCCCCCAAAAGATTACAACTCATTGAAAGCTCAAATGATGGTTAGCATGTTTTAACAATAAAATATTGTGAAGTTAAGATAGGTACATTGGGGGTGCCTGGGTGGCTCAGTGAAGGCTCTGCCTTCAGCTCAGGTCATGATCCCAGGGTCCTGGGATAGAGCCCCACACAGGGCTCTCTGCTCAGCAGGGAGCCTGCTTCCCCTCTCTCTCTCTGCCTGCCTCTCTGCCTACTTGTGATCTCTGTCTGTCAAATAAATAAATAAAATCTTTACCAAAAAAAAGATAGGTATATAGTTTTTTAGACATAGCACCATTGCGTACTTCGTAGACTACAATACAATATAAACATAACTTTGATATCCAATGGGAAACCAGAAAGTTCATTTGACTCACTTAATTGGGTAGTTGCTTTATGGTGGTGAATCTGGAATTGAACTTGCCCTATCTCTGAGATATGACTGTAGTTCTTCAAATGTTCGATAGAATTCACCAGTGAATTCATCTGGGCAAGTTAGTTTTCTTCGTTGGTGAGCTTTTTAAACTATAAATTCATTCCTTTAGTAGATAGAAGGGTATTCATGTCTTTGACTTTCATTGGGCTTATCCAAGACCGCTTGAATCACTTTGGTCATTGGCATTTTTAAAAGCTTTCTAGATAATTCTAATGCGCAGCCAGGATCCAGAGCCCCCAGTCTAGTCCAAAGCATGGAGATGTAGCTCATCAATTTTAACAGGTGTGTCAGGAGCTCCTCCTTTGCTTCTCTGTTCTTGTTCACTTAGGTGGCTCCTGATTTCTTTCCCTTATGCGCTATTGTTTGGTGCAGAAAGTGTCATTGCTATGCTCTTTTCTCCATGGTATTATAGCTTTTATCATTTTATAATCTCATTTGGGCAAGTCCATGCTTTTGGTCTTGAGTGATATTCTCTCTGGTGACACTACCATCACTCATCATTTCAACTGTTTTTACATTTGCCACTTGCCCAGTGTATCTTTAACCTGTTTGTTTTAGGAATAAATAGCATTTGGCTGGAATTAAAAACAAAACAAAACAAAAAAAAATGGGGTGTCTGGGTGGCTCAGTGGGTTAAAGCCTCTGCCTTCAGCTCAGGTCATGATCCCAGGGTCCTGGGATCGAGCCCCGCATCGGGCTCTCTGCTCAGCAGGAAGCCTGCTTCCCCCTCTCTCTCTCTGCCTGCCTCTCTGCCTACTTGTGTGATCTCTGTCTGTCAAATAAATAAATAAAATCTTAAAAAAAAAAAAAAACCTTATCTGAAAGCCTTTGCCTTTTTATAGGGATTTTCTATAGGAATCCCGAAAGACCCTAAAGTCTTCCAGCCTCAAATTCAAGGGTATCATAGTGGAGTTTCAGGCACCATGCCAGCCTGGTAGACCCCAGGATGGCCCTCCCAACTCTCTCAGTTCTTGCATATGCAGCTGTCACACAAGGCATTTTATTGCAAATGCAGATCGCAAATATAAACTGTTTCTTTCTTAATTTATCACTTTTTTTTCCTTCTCATTTACAAGAGGCTTAAATTATTAGCACTTGTCTAAACAATGCAGCTACTCCTGGGATCTGTGAGGAGGTGTTGCTGATAACTTCCAAATGATGTCATCCCCGAAAGCATAGCTCCAAAGTGCCCGTTCCATCATGGGCATTGATCAGAAAGCGCCTGAATAATTCCAAGTGACCCATAGCCCCGACACATTTATAAAAGTGCAAATTGAAAAGTAAGCCAGAAATTTCATTTCCGTGTCTGGGGCTCTCAAAGCTCTGTGGATTCCCTACGTGCTGGCTCGTCTCATCAGTGGGGCAGGGAGAGGCAGAAGGGGTCTCCAAAGGGAGCCTAAGGATCAGATTCCCCCCAGCATGTTTTTCTCATCCTCAGCCTTATTTGAGGGAATTAGAACTCTCCATCGCACCTTTCAGGAGCTCTCCATAGCACCTAATTAAACTAATTAGTAATTAAACACATCCTCAGGGCCAGGCACCACAGTAAGCTTTGGAAGAGCTGATTTTGTGTATTCGTTGGCCACAACCTCATGAGGGAAGCACTGCTAGCTTCCCATTCCTCAGATGAGAAAACTGAGGCTCTGAAAAGTGACATTGCTTGCTCAAGGTCACCCAGCAAATTGGACAAGGAGTAGGAGTTTGGATCTAGGTCTGGTCTGGTGTGGTGCCAGAGTGATGCCTTTTTTTTTTTTTTTTAAAGATTATATTTATTTATTTGACAGAGATCACAAGTAGGCAGAGAGGCAGGCAGAGAGAGAGAGGGGGAAGCAGGCTCCCCACTGAGCAGAGAGCCCGATGAGGGGCTTGATCCCAGGACCCTGAGATCATGACCCGAGCCGGAGGCAGAGGCTTAACCCACTGAGCCGCCCAGGCAGCCCCCGAGAGTGATGCCTTTAGTGATGATTTGGTTCAGTACAGTATGAAGAACTCATCCTAATCGGGCTCCTGCCAACCTCTCTGGTCTAATCTATCTACTGTGGACCCCTGGGCCCCTTGCAGCCCTACCATACCTACCTGCCGTCAAATGTGCTTGGCTGCCTTGCCCCTCTGCTCCTTTGCTCAGGGACTGACACTGCCCAGAAGTGACCACTGTCCTCCCCAAGGCATTCCGTTCATAGCATCTGGTGCATTCACCTCTCCCCACCCGACCCTCCTCTAGAGCGTGAGCCCTCTGAGCGCACAACTGTGTCTCACTCACTTCCGGTTCTAAACACTTGGCACAGTGCTGGGCACCCAGCAGATGCTGAGTAACAAATTGGATGTTCTCCCCCACCACTTTTTCTGTCTCTCCAGTAGGAAAAAAAGAAAACTCAAGCCCTTTGATCTGTCATTTTATTGTTCTTCGGACAAGTAGGAGGCATGTCTGTTTCCACCAGTGTGTTGGTTTCCCTCTGTGTTGTTGGCCTTAAACACCAAACTAACTGTCTGTAGCACCCGTAAGGGCTCAGGCATGCTTACGTTTCCTCTCCAGAAATTAAAGAGGCCAGCAGGACGTATGTTTCCCTGGGCGGATTCTGACTGCTTGGCTTCCATATGCAAACATCACATGCAAATGTAACATGCAAATACCATATGCAAATACCATATTCAAATATCAAGGTGCATGAATTTAGAGATCCAGTGTATTGTATGGGGCCTATAGTTAATAACACCGTATTGAATGGCAGAAATTGGCTAAGAGAGTAGATTTCAGGAGCTCTCACCACGATGCGAGGAGAAGACGTGTCAATTAGCTTGACTGTAGTGATCACTTCACATATATCAAAACATCATGTTGTACTCCTTAAGCCTATACACTTTTCGTTTTAAAAAGTAGATGAATGAGGGGGGGCCCCTGGGTGCTCAGTCGGTTAAATGGTTGCCTTTGGCTGAGTCCATGATCCCAGGGTCTTGGGATCAAGTCATTTGCTTGCAGGTGATAAGAAATCTAACTCCAGGGGCGCCTGGGTGGCTTAGTGGGTTAAAGCCTCTGCCTTTGGCTCAGGTCATGATCTCAGGGTCCTGGAATCGAGCCCCACATCGGGCTCTCTGCTCAGCAGGGAGCCTGCTTCTCTTCCTCTCTTTCTGCCTGTCTCTCTGCCTACTTGTGATGTCTGTCTGTTAAATAAATTATAAAAAAAAAATCTTAAAAGAAATTAAAAGAAAGAAATCTAACTCCAGTGGTTTCAACAAAATAAAAAAATCCATTGGCTCATGTCTTTATAAGTTTCCAGCCTTCAGGTATAGCCAGACCCAGGGGCACAGACTTGTCCCTTTCTATCTTTGTCTCTACTTTCCTCTGTGTTGGCATGAGTCTCAGATGGGATCTCGCTGTGTCGTGTGAGGATGAGTGTGGGCATCCTGGTTTTAGATCTTCCCTGGTGTAGACACTCTTGCCTTTCTCTGCAAGAGTCCCAGCTGCATTCCCATTGACTTTGAGTCACATGTGCATTTCTGACCAGTTTCCTAGTGGCTGGCTGGGAGGCTGAAATGCTCTCTGATGGGCTGGACCTGAGTCACACACCCATTCTTGGTCCAGTCCTTCTTCTCCAAACCATGCAAATGAAGAACTGGGGAGAAGGTATTTCCCTTGAGGAAGGAGAGAGAATAAATGCTGGTGACAAAAGCAGAATCTGCTCCAGAGGCCAGAGCTGGATGATTTGCATCTGTAAGCCAGCCCACCAACCTACCTTTAGAAAGCCCCTGCATCTCTCTTTTCCTAGAGACAGAGATGGCCACACAGTGGTAAGCACCAGCTGCATACCTCCCACCTTGCAGTAAGCTCAGGGCAGCTTTGGCCCCGGGCTAATGAGGCACGGGGTGTTCGAAAACCTCTCTCTAGAGGGATTGCAAAACACAGAAGAAATTTAATAGTATCATCAAGTAATCACACCACACTTGGACTCTTTAAAATGCACTCCTTCTTCCCTTTGATCTTGTTCTAATGGATAATGCCCATGGTACTTGCTGTGACCTAAATCCCTCACAAGACTGCTGGAGAGGAAAACTGCACCGGAGAACAGCAGCCTAGAATATCAAGTGCAAGGGGCCAATTATTCCTGCTCCTTGAGACCCCGTCTACCCGGCTTGCATATTCATGGGATCTCTAATGCAGATGAGAGAGCAGCTGTTGATTAAAATCGGCTCACTTTGTTGTGGGGGAATTTGGGGACTCCGGGGAGGCCTCTTGAAGCTGATCAGTGGTGAAATGGCCTCTTCAGGGGTTGTTCTGTTCCCGCTTAGTGTGGTCCTTCGGAATAATAAAAAATCTGGATCTTTCCGCTTCGAGGAGGAACAGATGCTTGCCCTCCAGCTGGGTTGTGTAGGGAGGGCTGAGAGTCTAGATATATATTGGGAAGGATAGGGTCTTAGTTTACCTGCTGTAAAACTCCCCTGAATTAGATTTTTCATTTTTTTCCCCAAGGGGATGAGATAGGGAGTAGGGTAGAGATGGGACTCAAGTGTTTCCTGCCTGGGATGATCTAGGTAGTGCCTCTCTCTAATTGACACACAAACCATCTGAGTATCTTGATAATGTTGTAGATTCTGTTTTGGGGGTTTTTTGTTTGTTTGTTTGTTTTTAAGTAGGCTTGATGCCCAGCACAGAGCCCAACACAGGGCCTGAATTCAGGACCCAGAGCTCGATACAGAAGCTGGTATCAGGGGTTTGACGCCCAACCGACTAAGCCACCCAGGCATCCCACGGATTCTGTTTGAGTAGGTCTGGGGTGCGAACTCAGATTCTGCCTTTCCCGCAAGCTCCCAGTGATGCCAGTGCTACTGGTCTATGGGCCAGGCTTTAAGTACAAGGTTACAGAGTGATGGTTCCCAAACTTGGTTGCCTTTTGGAAAACTTGGAGAGTTTTAAAAAAATCAGGATGCCCAGGGGGTTAAGGGCCAAGTCGGTTAAGGGCCCGACTCTTGGTTTCTCAGCTGAGGTCGTGGTCTTGGGGTGGTGGGATAGAGCCCTGTGTCGGGGTCTGTGCCTGGCGGGGAGTCAGCTTGACATTTCTCTCCCTTGCTTATGCTTCTTCTTTCTCTCTTAAATAAATGGATGAATCTTAAAAAAAAAAAAAAAAATCAGGGTGCCCAGACCACACCCCAGAGCAGTTAGATGGGAATCTTGGGGTGGCCCCCAAGAATCAGTAACTTAGTAAAGCTTCCGTAATTCCTAGGTACAGGGAAGTTTGAAAATCAGCGGTGTCCCGGTTTGCGACCCTACCTGGTGCATGTTATAATCACCTGGGAGTCTGCAGAGTACCAGTGCACAGCCTCAGGGTGAATCCCTTGGGAGTCATGTATTGTGGGGACAGACCTGAGCAGTTCTATGTTTTAAAAGCTTCAGAGCTGGGGCGCCTGGGTGGCTCGGTTGGTTAAGTGGCGGACTCTTGGTTTCAGCTTAGGTCACGATCTTAGGGTCATGAGATGAAGCCTGGAGTCGGGCTCTGCGCTGGGTGTAGAGCCTGCTTGGGATTCTCTCTCTCCTCCCTGCTCCCTCCCTCCCTGAAAATTAAATAAATAAATGAAAGCTTCAGAGCTGATTATCTGCAGTCAAGGTTAGGAGTCAGAGCTGTTAAGAGGAATCAACCTCTGTGGTCTCTCCTGGCTTGAGATTCTATGAGTTGCTTTGGCTGTTATTATCATGAGGGACATTATTGTCTCTTCTGGACTCAGCTCCATATCCTCCAAGGCTTTTGTGCAGAACCTTCACTCCTGCCCTCCCATCCAATTCCCCACCTCTCATGCCTCTCCTTCTTAATTTCATGACTGCAGAAGTAATACGTGTTAATTGTTAGAAATTTGGTGACACAGAAAAGTGTGCCAGATAAAATGTAACCCAATAGCATCTCCAAACACAGCTATGATTACCATAGGACTCCTTGAATAGAACTACAACTTCCATTTTGGCTTCTTCTTCTTCTTTTTATTTTTTAAAATTTTTTAAAAATCTTATTGGGATAAGAACACTTAACATGAGATCTACACTCTCAGATTTTTAGGTGTACCATGCAGTATTGCTGACTATGGCGACATTTTGCCCAGAAGATCTCTAGAGTTTACTCATCATGCTTAACTGAAACTCTATACTCATTGATTAGTAACACCCCACCTTCCCGCTCACCCCACACTCACCCCCAGCACCCGCTGATTCTATGAATTTGACTAGTTTAGATACCTCAAATAAGGGGAATCCTACAGTATTTGTCTTTTTGTGGCTGGCTTATTCCACTCAGCATAATGTTCTCAAGGTTCACCTGTGAAGTAGCGATTGCAAATTTTCCTTCTTTTTTAAGGTGATGCGTATCTGTTGTTATGTACACACCACATTTTCTATATGCGTTCCTCTGTTGTTGGACGCTTGGCTTGTTTCTCTGTCTTGGCTGCTATGAATAGTGCTACAATGAACACGGAAATGCTAATCCATTGCAGAGATCCTGATTTCAGTTGTTTGGGGTAAATACCCAGTAGTGGGATTCCTGGATGGTATGGTAGTTCTAATTTTTGGCTCACATTCTTCTGGTCTTTTTTATTTTGCAAGTGTAGAATTGTTTCATAGCCACATTTCCCCTCTATTAATACATCACTTCGGTATAGCATATCTTTGTCTGTATTTCTTTTCTTTTTTTTTTTAAGATTTTATTCTTTTTTTTTTAAGATTTTATTTATTTATCGGACAGAGAGAAATCACAAGTAGGTAGAGAGGGAGGCAGAGAGAGAGGGGGAAGCAGGCTCCCGGCTGAGCAGAGAGCCCGATGAGGGACTCGATCCCAGGACCCTGAGATCATGACCTGAGCCCAAGGCAGGGTCTTAACCCACTGAGCCACCCGGGTGCCCCATTAAAGATTTTATTCTTAAGTAATCTCTGTACCCCACGTGGGGCTCAGACTCCCAACCCTGAGATCAAGAGTTGTAGGCTCCACTGACCGAACTAGTCAGGTGCCCCTCTTGTTTTATATTTCTTAATGCCTGCCATTTATCATGATTCATTCACCCATTCTTCTTCTTCCCCTACCTTTTTTTGGAGAGAGAGCATCTTAAGCAGGCTCCATGCTGAGTGTGGAGCCCATCACAGGGCTTGATCTCACAACACTGAGATCATGACCTGAGCCGAAACCAAGAATCAGACACTTAACCGACTGAGCCACCCAGGCGCCCCTACCCTTGATAAACATTTAGCTGGCTCCTTACTTTTATACAGTCCCTTTAAGAAAACTTCTTACATGTAGAATTATGGGCCCAAAGACCAGGAACATTCCTTTAGGAGAATGGATTCATACTGTCTGATTAGGGCTTTAAAATTATAATTTAGTTTTGCATATTCAGTACCTTACCTCTAGATGAGTCACGGCATCTCCAGCATTAACAAGGACCTGGTCCATAGACGTCATTCAGCAAGTGTTCCTAGAACAAATGAATGAGTAGACTCAGAACAAAACATTAAACACACTAAAAAAAAATAGTCATGGCTTGGATATGTCAGGAAAAGACTAGAGTATAATGTACTTTTTCCCCTTACAAGCTACCAAGCCCAATGTCCCACAAATACTTCCCAAAGTGAGGGCTAACGTCATACTTTGCTCGTGGTAAGGTATCGGGAAATTAATTGTTCCATTTCTCAAAGACCTTTATGTGCTATATATATTTAAAAAAAAAGCCCTCCACCATAGCAATTATCTATAATTACTAATGCAAACAGGTGTCTTAAATGCCTTTTCAAATTGAGACATAAATGTTTCATTATCATAGCAGGCGACTACCAATATCCAATTTTCAACGAGGTGTTGAGATCAAACATAACACAGAGAGGATCGTGGGGGCACACAAAGGGAACAGCGCTTCTTGGGTGCTGTTCATTGTAAGAATCTGGCAGAGGGGCAGAGGTTGACAAGCATTCAAATAAGAAGCAAAGAGTATCTTGGGGACGTGGAGCCCTGCATGCCTATGAAGTATAAAATAGCAACAGTGTAGGGGGGATGAAGTCTCTTCTTCCAAAAGCCTTTTCAAGGAGTATAGCTCAATCACTCTATGGTCTCTGAGCTCAGTTTCTGCATCTGTTCAGTGGCCAAGAGGAGACCTAAATGTGTTTGGCCACAGAACTCCTTTTATATGTAAGCCAGAGGGGTGCTATGGGGAGGTAACTGAGAATGCATGAAAGGGATAGTAGCATCGTGGCTGGCGTGTGCCTGGGGGTGGAGATGTGATTCCATTCTTCTATTTCTCCTTTAAAGTTCTCTTTAATTCCCAGTTTCTGTGACCTTGGGATGATAAAGGTGGACGGGGAATAACAAGATATCTGAGTCTTGTGGAAATTGGAACTGTGTGTTCCTGTCCCCATGCTTCTTGTTGCATTGCATGCCGGGAGTTATAATTCATAAGCTGGTGCATAAAGCAAGGAGTCGACAGGAACGCAGTGGGGAGGTGTCAGACCTTGGCCTGGCTGGCTCAGGACACTGTATTGACACGTTTGAGGGAGGGACACATTTATCGGAGGGGGGGGGGCATGTGTCATTCTTGCCTCCTGGTTTTAGCTGGAAATAGTGAAGTGGGATCAATATTTCCTCTGATTTCATTCTTTGGGTATTCCCTGTGTTAATCCAGATGATGGAGCTTATGGTGTCCATCCAGTGGACCATATTGCTGGAAGAATGCCCCCCTGGACTTTGTGATTTCCACAAATGCAAGCCCCAGGAACTGTTCTGCTCTAAAAGGCTTCCATTCACCCTTTCCCTCCTGGGAAATTCGCAATGGAAACCGACATATTACCGCAATGAGAGTCCTACAGCAGAGAAACCCAATTAACTGGGTTTAGCCAGTTCTTCCCAAACCTATTTGGCCACAGAAGTCCTTTTATAGGTAAGAACTATTAACATCCCACTGAGCTAGCGTTCCACGGAGCACATTTTAAGAAACTCTAGTTTACAGGGTTTTTCTTTGGTTTCTCTGTCGTCATCTTTTGCATTCTCGTGTATCTTGATGAGTATCTTCCTCCATTAATGAAAAACTGAGCTGCAAGGCAATTTCATTTTTTGTCCATCCAACATTCTGTGGCTTTATCGGTCCTCCTCTCGAGCAGGCGATGCTGGGAAGTTTCTAATCGCAGGGTGCTCGTTCTGCTTCTATAACAGGGTTGCCCGCTAAAAGAGAAGACATCTGGTTGAATGTGAATTTCAGATAAACGATGAATAAATTTTTAGCCCATACTTACACTGTCTTTTCTGTTTGCTTAAGCATGGTAATTGTATTACATTGGTAACACATGCACCCTAAGCCTGGCCAGGCGTGGAACTCCTTCCCTCTATTTAAAACATCTGTCCCAGGGGTTGGTGTCCTCCCTAAGCCAGGTTAATGGAGGACCTTCCCCTGCTGGAGGAAAAGGACTCCACCCTTCTTATCGCAAAGCTGAAAGAATGGTAATCAGTGACTGGGGAGGTGAAGAGGAGACCACCATCTATGGAGAAGCAAGCCAAAAGATGGAGAGCTAGAGCTCTCACAACCTCAGTGATGTCCCTTGATATTTACTCCTTCTGAAAGGAGGTTCACCTCCAACTTGCTAGTCACACAGCCAGTACGCCTGTCTTTTCCTTTATTTCTTTTCCTTTCTTTCCTTAAGCTAATACAAATAGAGGAGAAGACCTTCTTTTCTGCCATCATGGTCCCATGTATAACATAACATACTTAGCATCTACTGTATTTCAGAGCTTGTGCTAAGTGATTTCCTTTGCTTATCACTTGGCATTTAAGACTACTCAGGTCCCCGCCTTGACCTTCGTGGCACAGTCAGATTCACGGAGGCAGCACTTCTTCTTGTGACCTTCCTGCCACCCCCCAGCTTCCCACCTTGGACCACTGCTGGGTTGCTAGTGTTTGAATGGCGTCCTGAAGGATCAGTCTTCTTTAGCACAGAACTTGCACAAAACTATCAGATGGGATTCTGCTGCAAACCTTCTCCCCACTGATAGCTCTCAATGGAACAAGGAGTGGTTCCTGTTTGTTTGCTTTGTTACTTAGAATGCTTCACCGTGGAGCAGGTGTTCCGCATCAGTGTTGAGAGTGAAGTCATGGGGACCTCTGGTGTGTTGTAAGAATGTGGAGTGAAGTCCTCTTCCTTGGACCCCTTGTGACTTAGGTAAGGAACGGAGTGACTGGTTGGAGGGGAGGCTGCTGATTCTCTCAAAGACATTCATTTGGATGAGCCAAGCTCTTCTGATATTTTGGGACCACTAACTGCCGAAGAGTTCACTTGACATTGCAAATTTCTGATCCTCCTGTATATATGATATCCAAAAAAGATGTTAAGAGACATAAATAATGGAAATAATGCTTTTGTTCAAGGACTGAGATGACCCTGTCATCTCTCTAGGTCCCTCTCCCCTTCTTCCTTCTAGCTTACGATCCAGCTGTTGTGAATTATTAGCGATTCTTTGCACATGATCTCTCTACCCTGTATCCGCACACACTATTCCCCCTTACTGGTAGAGCTTTTCCACCCCCTTTCTTACAGTGAAATCGACCTGGGTGACTCTTGGTCCTTTCTGGATGTCTGGCTCAGTCATTACCTTCTCCTTTGAGCTCTTTTTAGCCTGCACGTGAGGCCTCTCCTCTGATTCTGCAATATCCTGCGTTTACCTCCATCACTGAACTTATCACGCTGCATTGTAATTATTGTAATTATTGGCATGTCCAATTATTATTGGGAGTCCCCTGGGGAAGTGTGGCCTCATACATGTGGACACATGACATGTGTCATACAGTCTAGTGGGAAGCTGTAGCTTTTCCTTGTAAATATTCTCCCTTCCGTCTTTCCACCAGCCTAGAATTTGGGTAGATTCTTTAGGTATTGGCAAAATGGACACCAAACTTTGGTGCTAAGTCTAGAGCAAGTGACCCAGCCCAGCCAATAAGCAGTGTCCATCATCCTGGCTATGGTGATTGGTTCAGGGATGGCCATGTAAACTACGGCAATCCAATTAGAGTAAAGAGCTGGTCTTCGGCTGGAGACACTGGACCACAGAAACTCTTTTCTTCTGGACACTGTGTTGGGAAGATGCTAAGGAACTCTGAGACTCTTGTAGACATTTTGCTAGTAGGAGAGAAGCTGTCCTAAGGACACAACTAAGAGAACGGCAGAGAAATGAAGCTAGGAAACTAATGATAACTGCAAAACTAAAGACAGTTTCTAATCTTTGCAGCAACCCCTATTGAAAACCCACCTTAATTCCCTAATCCTGGTCTCTTCTGTTCTACAAGTCCATAAATCTTCTGTTATGCTCATTTTAAAGCCAGTTTGGGGTTCATTTTCTGTTCCTTACAACACAGAGTCTTGACTTATACTCAGAGCTCCCCTTTCTTCCTTACGAACTTTTAGTAGCAAGAGCTATGCTCAAAACCAAGTCAGTCATTACAGTTGTTGTGATTGACTCTAGGTGAAGGTGCATGCTGCATTTTGATCTTCTGGGAATACTCCCTGCCTTTCTTGTAATCCACCTGGTCAGCACTTACTGAACACCTGCTCTGTTCCAAGCACTGGGCCAGATGCTCTGTCATCCCTCTAAGAGCAAACATCTCATCTACGGGGTACTGGCAATATTGTGAAACAGATGGAGTCCCGAACCATGGCTTAAAAAATACATGCTTTCTTTGCCCCCCCAATTTGTTTTGTGACCTTAAGCTGACCACCACCCTGCCTTGGGCTTTCGCTTCTCATCTGTGACATGAGGGCATTGGTTGACAATTATCTAAAATCCTTTCCAGTAACAACATGCCACCTTCGGTGTACAAATAACATAAATATACTTGGTATTGTGTCTGGTCAAAATAGAAAGAGCTTCAGGCTTTCTTACCCCACCAGTATTTGTGAAGAGTCCACTGTGTTTTAGGTGCTGAGACACAGCAGTGAACAAAGCAGATGAAAGTACTTGCTCTCTTGGCCTTTACGTTTGGGTGGGGAAGGCAGTCAATAAACAAGTACCTAAGTAAGATGCATAGTTGATCATTTTTCATGGATCCTGTATTCGTGAATTTGCCTACTTGCTAAAATTCATTTGTAACCCCCAAATCAATACCCTTGGCACTTGCAGTGGTCATTGGCTATAACACATGCAGAGTCGTGAAAAATTTGCCACTTGATGCACATGGTTCCCAGCTGAGGTCCAGCAGGGAGGTGCTCTGCTTTCCTGTTCATCTCTTACACTGTAAACAAATGTTCTTTTAGCAGTCCGTGTAATGCCAAGGTTTTCACATTTTCATACTATTTGTTAGTGCTCTCACTATTTAAAACAGTCCCCACCTGGAGTTCTAAGTGCCGTCTCCCGCCCCTAAGTGCAAGAAGGTTGTGATGTGCCTCACAGGCAAAATACCGGTGTCTGATAAGTTTCATTCAGGCAGGCCTTTAAAGAGAAACACGGGAAACAAGGTTATGTATCGATGGGTCGACAAAGAAGTTGTGACCAGAGGCTTGCAGGAACCTAGCCTCGGAATTCCCCTAGGAGCAGACCACTCAGTATTTGCTAATTCAGAGTGTACTGCAACTTCATGGGACATAACTACTGGAAATAAGAAGCAACTGGTTCCTATGTCAGACTGGTGGGAGTAACCAAGAAAAATAGAGCAAGGGAGCAGAAGAGAGTCCATATTGTAGAGGAAATGGCAGGACCGAGCAAGAATTCTGCAGCTGCAGCGGGAGGGTTTGCATGTTAAAGGAGCAGCCGGAGGACGACGCTGGTGCGGTCAGAGGGGAGCGATGAGTGGGAGGCGATGAGGTTGAGGAAATACTGGAGGCCAAATCATGTAGGGCTTCCTGGGCTGCTGCGTGGACTTTGGCTTGGCCCTGATGCCTGAGGAGAGATACGATCTGAACTAGTTTTAATGGGGTCCCTTTGGCTGCAGTGTTGAGAACAGACTGAAACAGGACCACAAGAAGGGATCAGCAAGGAGGCTGTGTGCAGTCACTTGGCGAGAGCTGATGGTGGACCTTGAGCAGCAGACCTGCACCGTTACCCTTAGCCTCCCAGCGGAGTAGGGGTTGCTGGGAGTTTGAGAGGCTCTCTTACTGCAAAAGTCCTTGAACTTGAGCAGTAAATTATCCTCAAAGTTTCATTAGCGCACCTTGGCATGGCTCTCTCCTCGGACGCCCTGTGCTATGTTCCTCCTGAGAAACAGCTATAAATAACCTGCGATTTTGCTCTCATCAGGGGAACAGGACCTGGAGTTGCCTTCCGGACACATTAATAACCACCCTCTCCTCGCCCTCAAATTAATCTTGTTATGAGGCAGCTTTGCCATGGGTGTCTTCTAATCATCATTTAATTCCATGCTGTTATTCACCAGGCTGTGCTTCTCAGTGGCCTCGGGACCATTAGGTTCAGTTGAGTTTCCAGCCAAATATCTTTTCCATTTGCCTGGGTGCCTGGGTGGCTCAGTGGGTTAAGCCTCGGCCTTTGGCTCAGGTCATGATCTCAGGGTCCTGGGATCAAGCCCCTCATCGGGCTCTCTGCTCAGCGGGAAGCCTGCTTTCCCCTCTCTCTCTGTCTGTCTCTCTGCCTACTTGTGATCTCTCTCTCTCTGTCAAATAAATAAAATCTTTTTAAAAAAAAAATACCTTTTCCAGGGGCACCTGGGTGGCTCAGTGGGTTAAAGCCTCTGCCTTTGGCTCAGGTCATGATCCCAGGGTCCTGGGATCGAGCCCTGCATCTGGCTCTCTGCTCCGCAGGGAGCCTGCTTCCTCCTCTCTCTCTGCCTGCCTCTCCGCCTACTTGTAATCTCTGTCTGTCAAATAAATAAATGAAATCTTTAAAAAAAAAATACCTTTTCCAGACAAATCCATTGTGTCGCGATGCAGAGATTGTATTTTTGGTCTAATTAACTGAATTCATCTTCACGGCTGATCCAGGATGATGTTTAGTTCTGGACAAATTTTGTACAAAATCTAAGATTCAAGGGGAAGGCGCGAGATCTAAATTCAACTCTCACCAGCTCCCTGGGGACAACAGGGGAGAGGAAGAAAGAACTCATGTCTGTTGAGCATGTACCCTGTCCATTCATTCACTGCGTATTTTCTGAATGCCTGCCTTGTGCTAGGCGTTGTTCTAGGTGCCGAGGATAATGCACAGAGCCAGCACACGCCTTAATCAATTAAATGAGCGGAGTGTGCGCTGGTTAAGAGCATAGACTGTGGAGTCAGATAGTGCTCAAACCCCAACCCCAGCTGCTTGATCTTGGGCAAGTCACTTAACCTCCCTGTGTCTCAGTTTCACCAAGTGTAAAGTAAGAAATACTAAAAACATTTGGGCTGAGAGGTAGAAAGTCATTCTACCTCTAAATACAAAGTTCTCCTCCTCTTTCTTCTACCCGAGTAACACTGGGGACAAGGATCTTAGGAAGAGAACAACGGAGTATCAGCTTGGCGGACAGCGTTAAAGCTTGGCTGGTCTAATAATCCCTTTACGCTACATTACAACAAACAGCTGCCATGTGTTTTCTTGCTGATCTCTATGGGTGGGGAGCTCACTACCTCTCCAGGCAGTCCATCTCAGTCTCAGACCTCTGGTTTCCCTGAAATGCCTATTGTATAAGTTAACCCGTTCTCTCTCTTGCTCCTTTTCAAGTCCCTGTGACTTGCTGTTTATGCAAAAATGGTTTATTTGCATACAGACCACAGGTGCCCTTTGTTTTTCCAGCACTTAAAGGAGCTACCAAACCTTCTTGGGGTTTAGGTGAATTCTTCTTCCTCCCAGCAATTTTTAGGAAGCTTCTGACAATGATTATACCATCTTAGGTACGATAGAAGAGCCTCTACTGTGGGGGTGGGCAAGACTAATAGTTTCTAAGGCCGGACTAGGGTTAGGGTCTGTGATACAAGTTTTGTACAGGGGGACTATTCTAGAGATGGTAATAGCTACCATTTATTAAGTGCTCATTATTAACAAGCACTGTGCTAACACTGTATATGGATTGTTGGTTCATTGAACCCTCATTACAACCCTATGATTGTTATTAGCCCTGTTCAGTCGGTGTAGAAGCAAGGCTCAGAGAAACTCAAGTTACTTGTCTAATAACATGTAATAAGTGGTGAAGCCGTATTTTGTACTCATGTCATCTGACCTCAGAACCCACTTTCTTAACCAGAGACCACAGCTTCCCTGGGTCATGGTGGTTCCCATGATGTCATATAAAATACCATGTATACTATAAATTACTACATCGCTGCAAGGCTAAGAGTTTATCTCTGTGCCTAGTGGCATACTTGGCATATAGTAAGTTCTCAGTAAACACGGATGGATGGATGGATGGATGGATGGATGGATGAATCACTCCATGCATAGGATTGGTATGGTCTGAATGACTTTTTAAACCAGCTTAAAAAATTAAATTTCCTTTTATTGAACATCAAAGTTAATATTGAGTATGAAAAACCTCATTTCTTGGAACTGGAGTTTTGGGAGCATCCTGGGAACAGTAACCTTGGGTTTGGAGAATTGGAAACATTTGGGGGGAACCAGAAAAACCTTCAGTGACTCTTCTTCCCTGCCCATGTCTGCTTAACCTTGATACTCTCTAGGTCTCCTCTGAAGTTCAACCTGGGGCATTAAGGAAACAAATTGGAGAGCTCCAGTGTCAAAGACATTTTATTGCTATTTATTTTTTCATGAACTTATGATACATAGGGTACTTGAAGGGACAAGCAAGCTGTGGGCCATTTGCATGCTCACGTAGCTGATTCATTTGCCCATTGGCTCAGCTATGGAATGGAATGAAGGCGACAGTGTTAATTTTTCTAGAAGCAACTGGAGAATACATACTTACCTAATACATGCTTCCCACTCCAGACCAGTGCATCTGTAGGTGCTGGTGATTCAGAGGTGGAAGAGCTGGGAGGTGGTGCACCTGGAATTTGGAGCCAGTGTCTGTAAGCACTCATATCTAGCAGTGTCCACAGAGACCACAGTTGTGGGGCCATGTTAAGGTCAGGGTCACAAGCTCCTGTAACAGCTGTGTTCACAAGTTAGCAATCCCACTTAAAGAGTTTGCTTGGAATCGTTGCACCATGAGCAGAAGAAGTCCCCAAAAGCAGGTTTCCAGAAGCAGGAGGATACAATGCTTTGAGGTTAGGGATCCTTTGGGTCCCACCTTCACTCCTTAGTTTTTCAGATTCTCATCAATGAGCACATCAGTGTGAATGGAATCTGCCTTGGGCCATGTGGTTTAATAAAAGCAAAAAGCTCTTTCAGAGGTGATCACACTGGGGTTCAAATCCCGATTCTACTACTTACTTAGCAGCCACAAGTCCCTAGGCAGGGCTCTTGGCTTTCTCAAGGCTCAGTTTTATTATCTATAAGATAGCAATGAACAGGGGTACCTGGGTGGCTCAGTGGGTTAAAGCCTCTGCTTTCAGCTCAGGTCATGGTCCCAGGGTTCTATGATTGAGTCCCGCATCGGGCTCTCTGCTCAGCGGGGAGCCTGCTCCCCGCCCCCCCCCTTTTCTCTCTGCTATCTGCCAAATAAATAAATAAAATCTTAAAAAAAAAAAAGATAGTAATGAACATATTTAATCATCCAGGATTGTCTGAGGGACTAATGCAAGGGCACATGCAAAATTCTGGCATAGGCATGCTTTTCAAGGTCAGGTCTCATTTTCTTCCCACATTTCTCCCATATGCCACTGATACAAAAGGACAGATCCTATTCTTAGCCAATACTAATTGGATATCAGAACTCCGATGCTGAAGTTAATAGAAAATCCATCCCAAGTTGCTTTGAATTACGAAGGGACATCTTGACCCGGGTAAGTGAGCCTCCCGAAGGAAGCTCTGGCTTCAAGCACGATTTGATCCGGCTTACGTGGGTACTTTTCATTTCACCTCTCCAACTTCCTCTTTTCTGCTTCTGGAAGTGACTCCCCTCGTGATTCAGAATGGCTGCTGGGAGCCTGCAGGAGTCCTGTGGTTCCTCGTCCCAGGGCAGTAGGAACTAAGAATGTCTTTCCTCCTTTTTTTTTTCCCCCTCATGCAAATAGGTTTCCTAGCTCTTTGGCTCAGAGTGTGTCAGATGCGTTAAGCCCATCAGAGCAGCTTCTTGGGGAATGAGGACTGTTTTATGTCAATCAAAGCCCATCCCTGGAGGCCAGGGCACGGAGGAGTTGTTGGGATACCAAGCCCCGGGCTGTGGTTTCATTACAGAGAGGGGAGTGGGTGCCAGTTGCTTTTTCTCTTTTTCCTTTTCCCCCAAACAGTTCCAATTCCCCTAGAACACTCTAAGTCTCGACCTTGCACCATTTTGGAGGACCTCACAGAGCTAGCTCTCAGTAGGATGCTATTTTTAATCTTTCACAGCCCCGACTCATTTATTATGTGTCACAAAGAGATGAGGATCGTCATCTGGGTCAGACTGTGGTCTCCGGGTCTTCCCAGCTGGAAAAATCTCATGCAGTCCCCACGAGAGTGGAAAACATGCTCAATTATAAGGGAGTGAATTGGTACTAAGTAGAGCACCGTGCTGCAATTTGGTGATGATTCAGAGGGAAATGATGGTTAAGGCTTAACAATGATGCCACAAGACATTTGCTTCAGAATTTAGTTGCACGATTATCCGTTTTAAATGGTGGTTCAGATCCTCAGGAATCCCTGTGCCAGCTCACAAGCCAGGAAGTGTTCAAATGAGAGCACGTGCCTTCTGGTTGGAGTGTCTCTGTGGAATCTTTCCTCTCTGCCGAGGCACCGGTATCCTAGACTGGGTGTGCCCCGAGGCGACTGGTCACACCTTTTCCTGGGTAGATCTGTTTTCTCACCTGTAAAATAGAGGTAGCTAGTGGCATGTCCTGCAGAATTTGCATTGAAACCTCAGATAGATAATGCCAAGCTCATCGTTCGGTGCCAAGCAGGTGCTCCTGGAGATTGCTGTTATCCAAGGTAGCAGTAGGAGACTGACCGTTAGGGGAGCACCTGTAACCCTCGTCAGTTACAGTCTACCCTCGTGGTGCTTCCGTTGTCCCATCGCTGGAAGGGGGCCATTGAGAGCACCTGCCATATACAGTTGTTAGGAAGAGTAAGTAAATTAAAAGGTACAGCCTTGGGGCACCTGGGTGGCTCAGTGGGTTAAAGCCTCAGCCTTCGGCTCAGGTCATGATCTCAGGGTCCTGGGATCGAGCCCCACATCAGGCTCTATGCTCCGCGGAGAGCCTGATTCCTCCTCTCTCTTTCTCTCTCTCTGCCTGCCTCTCTGCCTACTTGTGATCTCTGTCTGTCAAATAAATAAATAAAATCTTTTTTAAAAAAAAAGGTATATCCTTCAGTGCTGAGCACATAGTAGGTGTTCAGGGAAGGCAGAGTCCAGTGGTTCTCAACCATGAATGAGTTTGTTCCCAAGGAGCCATGTGGCCAGACCTAAAGATGTTTGGCTTCTTGCCACTGATGGACGGAGCTCCTGGCATCTGGGATGTGGAGACCAGGGATGCGGCTAAGTATCCCACAATGCCCAGGACAGCCCCCAATGACAGAGACTTACCTGGCTCGAAACATCAGTAGTGCGCAAGGCCGGAGAAGTCCGCTAGAGGCCAAAGACTGGAGGTGGTCCTCTTTGTCTTCTTTTGTGGCTTTTGTGACCTCTGCTTCCTGTGGAAAATTCTTCCTGTAGGACAGAGGCCAACTCTTAGAGGACCAAAAAACCAGATTGGCCCTTGTGAAGTAGATGTTGGTTGTAAGCATTTAAAGACACTGTTTAAAAATAAAGCTTTTTAAAAAATTATTTTATTTTTTTAAAAGATTTTATTTATTATTTGACAGAGAGAGAGAGACAGTGAGAGAGGGAACACAAGCAGGGGAAGTGGGAAAGGGAGAAGCAGGCTCCCCACTGAACAGAGAGCCAGATTTGGGGCTCATCCCAGGACCCCCCAGGATCTTGACCTGAGCCGAAGGCAGACACTTAATGACTGAGCCACCCAGGCGCCCCTAAAGCTTAAAAAATAATTCATTATTCTAAGACAGCCCCGCACTCTACCACTTCCTGTGTGTCTTTCCACGTCTGATCTGCGTTCACATACTAGTCCCATGAAGTTGTGACCTTGAGCAAGATAACCTCTAAAAGTCCTCTGTGGTGAGGACTTTCCTCAACTGCAGGATGGCAGTAATGATTCATTTACCCCCTGGGGTCGTGGCAGGGATTCTGTGAGTTCAGGTAGCAAAAAGCACAATGCCAGACCCCTAGCTGCATGCGTGCCCTGGCTGGTGGCAGCCCTGTGGCGGTTGACTTAAATGGCATCATGGCACCTGCCCGTCCCCCCTTTTGTCGATGCTGAAGAATCAAGAGATTGCAGATGTGAAAGCTGTTTTCCTCCAAAAGTCATAAGGAATCCTAAAGGTAAGGCTGTTGTTCCTGTTAATTTACCGGATGGTGATGGATCATCCCGGAAGACTCCCTCTGGTGAGGACTTCATGAATTTCAAGAGCACAAATCCTGCTCCCCGCAGAGCCCAACTTCCTCATCCTGGATTTTGCGGAGATGAATTCCAGACTCCCGCGTTCCCCAGGACCCCGCTTCTTATTTTCTGACTGCTTCATTTATTCCTATTCCGCTGCAATCGATTTGCCATTTCGTAGCCGAGAAAAACACAAAGCAAAAGCAAAAAGGTGTCCTCAGTCTTTTACCAGTCATACGTCCTTTGACCGGGTCCTTCAGGAAAACAGTGTGAAGTCCCTTGGTGTGTGTTTCTGTGCACGGCGATTGTGGATCTGCGCTCTGGGGGTGGGGCGGGGTGATGGGCACGCCATGTGAGTGCGTCTAAGTACTTACGTGAGTGCATGTCCGTGGTGCGCCTGTGTATCCATGCGTGTGGCCCTGTGTCTTTATATGTGTGGGTGAGTGTCTCAGAATCAGTGTGGAAGTCTGTTCGTGTACCTGCATGTTCGTGCTGTGTATGCATGTGTGAGTGTGAGCTCAGGAGTGCAAGTACACACCGGTTCTGCATTTGTAAGTGCGCGAGTAGATGAAAGTGTTTGCAGTGTGACTGTTATTACAAGTGTGTCGGGGCTCATGTGAATTTTCAGACATGTAGGCACACGTGCACGTGAATATTGGCGTGCCTGCTAAAGGCTGTGACCTCAAGGCGAATTTGTGCCTGCGTGTGTTTTAGTGGCTGTTATCAATGGCTGTGCATCTGATTTGTGTGTGTATGTGTGTGTAATAAAAAAAATATTTTTTATTTATTTGTGTGTGCTTTTAGGGGCATATGTGTGCATGCACATGCTTGTGTGTATGTGTGAGAGAGAGAGAAGACAAGAAAAGCAAAGATCCTCATTGCATTTTATCTTTGTCCACCACTACTCACATGGATTGTGTTCTCCCTACTTAGTCGGCTCAAGAAAGGAACAGAGACAAAGACCCTTATAAACTCAGAGGGAAAAAAGTCAGTTAGTTCCCCCTTCCCCTTTCACAATGACTCCTTACTGATACTTTAAAAAATGAGAGTGTATTAAAAATGAAAGTCGGAAGCTATTTTAAAAAGCTTTATTGTGTATCTGACATTCCCAGAAAGGCCTGGAGCCAGAAGGGCCAGACTCTCACCCCTGAATGCTGCTTCATTTGCATTCCGATGAACTGCACATCCTAGAGAGTGTGCTGGAAATCCTCGGCATAGCTGCGTGTCTGCTGATCCATGTTTAAGGTTGCTGCTTGGATGGTTTTAAAAATGATGATGGGGATATTTTGGTGCTGGAAGGGGAAACCCGTGGATTTTAACTGAGATCTCAGAAAGTTCAAATTATATATAGAACATTTGAGCTGGTGAGGTGCTTACCCATCTTCTAGTTTAACGTTCTGACTGCATGGTGAGGAAACTGAGGCCCACAGCAGGAGAGATTCTAGGGGCTGGAAAGAAGATGGGTGAGGTCTCTGTGGAGCTTAAACCTGGGGCGGGAGAGGTGGGTGCATCAGCCCTGCTAACTCTGCTCCAGACACACTTACTTTCTGTTTCTCTGAGCTCTCTCCTGCCCCAGGGACTTTGCACTTGCTGTTCTCACTTCCTGGAATAGTCTAGACTTGACATGGCTCACTCCTGGTCATTTAGCTCTTAGCTCCCATATTAAACCTTCACCAGGCTCCATCTGAAGTTCTCCACACCCCGACAGTCATTCCCAGCAGATCACCCTGTTTGTCTCTGCGGCCATTCCCACTAAACACGATGATCCCGTTTGTGTGCGTAACGTTTACTTTCTGTTTTCCCCATCTAGAATGTGAGCTCCAAAAAGAGAAGAATTGCTTCTGTCTTGTCCACTGGCATATATCAATTGCCTGGCACATAGTAAAGTATTTGTCAAATGAATGATTAAAGAAATAACTGCAGAATTTCCCAAAGTCCTAAGTTTTATGACAAAAATAAAAGAGTGGAATAGTCTCTCTGAGGCACTTGAGCTGAGAGCTCGGTGACGAAGTCTCAACCCTAAAGAGGTGGAGGGAGGGATTTGGCCCCCATCAAGGAGGAGCTCTGTGGAGGCCAGCGTCCCTGGGGCTCTGGGAGGACAGAGAGGTGGAGAGTCGCAGGAGTGAGCCAGATGCATGAGCCGGGGGATGTTGGGCAGAGCTGGGCACACTTTTCCAGTGAAGGGCCACGCAGTAAATCATTCAGGGTTTGCACACTATGTGGTTTCTGTTAGGTCGGCTCCAGTCTGCCTTTCGAAGGAAAGCCGCCACAGGCAGTAAGGAGACTAGTGTGGCTGTGGGCCAGTACACCTGCCTTTACAGAAAAAACCTTTAGGGACGCCTGGGTGGCTCAGTTGGTTGGACGACTGCCTTCGGCTCAGGTCATGATCCCGGAGACCCGGGATCGAGTCCCGCATCGGGCTCCCAACTCCACGGGGAGTCTGCTTCTCCCTCTGACCTTCTCCTTGCTCATGCTCTCTCACTGCCTCTCTCTCAAATAAATAAATAAAATCTTTAAAAAAAAAAAAAAAGAAAAGAAAAAACCTTTAGGCAAGGCTTGGCCCCCAGGGTGCAGTTTGCAGACCTCCGACGTAGGGCTTCCTGGGCTGTCGGAAGGGGTTTGTGTTCCTCCTTGGGGAGTCAGGAAGTCTTAGATGTAAGGACCTATTTAGCTAGAGGCTTCCATCAAGGTTAAAACAATAACATTGTTTAACCCTTAAACTGTCCCTGCCCCCCTCCCCCCAGGGGATTTACTTAAAAACAAGTCCCGGAAACCAGCCCCAGGTAACAAAGCCCAGATACCAGGGTGGGTCAGCCCAGGTGGAAACATCTGCTCAGTGAGGGGGATGCATACTGTCTCCCTAGTTACCAAGGAGTATGGGCCCCGCCCTTTGGGCACCTTTTGGGCCCCAATTCTGACCAAGGTGATAGGCTGGTTCAAATGTCTACTAGGGTAAATTATAATTCAGTTGGTCACCTAGCATGGCCGTGCAGCCTTCTCTGTATGTTACAATTTCATTGGCCACCTGTGCGTGGCCATGCCCAACCACATGGCCTTTGCCCTTAAAAGCTGGTCTGGGAAACAGAGAAGGGTCGCCCTCTCTGTAAGAGGCACAGCCCTGGCCGGTCAATTTGATTCTTGATGCTTGGCACGAAATAAAGCTTTGATTGACCTTCGCTTTATATCAGTCTTGCTCCTTTAATCATGGACCCATTTTTGGGGCATAACATTAGGATCTGACTTGTGTGTTTAAAAGCCGTCTGTGCGTAGGCTGTGGAGAGTGGAATGGAGCCTCGATTTCTCAGCCCCGATTGTCCTGGAATTGTTCATCATCTTCTGAGCATATTAAACCCTTGAAGGTAAGGGCCAACTCGATTTATTTCTCTACC
This sequence comes from Mellivora capensis, assembly GCA_004024625.1. Taxonomy (NCBI): domain Eukaryota; kingdom Metazoa; phylum Chordata; class Mammalia; order Carnivora; family Mustelidae; genus Mellivora; species Mellivora capensis. Next base: position 6,432 of record PISX010011307.1, on the reverse strand, counting down.
CCGAATGACTGAGCACAGTGTTCAGCTGGTTTCCATATTGGAGGTGACGTCAATCCAGTTCTCAATTCTTACCTCTCCTCCTTGAATCACAGCCTTTCTTACTGAAGCCAACCCAAGTCTAACTCCATGAAACAGCCTGGCAAAGATGTCTTTCTCAAAATTGCTCCAGTAACTTACTGCACATCATAATGCTGTTGCACTTGGAGGTTGGAAATGACCTCAGAAAGCTATAGGCGTATTTGTTTATCACTGACTCAGTGCTATAGCTCAGAGTACTGAGCTGGCCGCACACTGTCCCTTGAAGGAAATTTCAACAAGCCTTTTGTGTAGTGCTTCACACAGACCTTCTCCCCGAGTTCTTCTTTCCTGTATCAAATCACTGCCCCGTTGACTCGTGCCTCTGGTTCCATTTTCCCCCTGCAGTTTTAGCTTCTGGGATTTTGCCCCTCGACTTCCAGACTCTGCTCGGCTTGTCCTCCCAGGTTCCTTAGATCACACTCCTTGGGTTCATCTGCCTTCTCTATTCATGAGCTCTGGCCCATGGGAGATTAGACTCTAAGAGCATACATTCATGCTATCCCATTGGTTAAGCGTCTACCATATTGGAAATAAACACTCCCCTATTCTGTTACTGCTTATATCACAAAGTGGGTTATTTTTCTTTCTAGCACTTACTACATTAACATTATAGCGTCTTGTATTCAATGCAGTTAATTATCTTTGTCTGATTCCCCACTTCCCAGACCCCTAGGAAATAATGCCTTCATGGAGGGCAGAGGTCTGACCTGTGGTATTCCCAGCAACTTGCAAAGCACCTGGCACAGAGTAGACACTCAATGCATATTTAAAGAGTAAATGAATGGGCAAAAGTGTTGAAGTCAGAATGCTACAGTGACATGACAAAGACGCTCTGGAATCAGACCGAGGTTCAAATCGCCATTGGGACTACTAACTACTAAGCTCATAAGGCACAAACCCCCTACTGCTAGGGGCCATTGCTTAGCAGAAACTGCCTGACACCAAAGCCAACGCAGGGGAAGCATGGGACGAGGAGACAGAAGACAGTCCTGATGATGTCACTTGAACTTTAGATCCACCAGACCTACAGCTGGACTGCTCCTTGAATTTTCATTATGTTAGCCAGCAAAATCCCCCTTATGAGTTCCCTTGCTTATTTTCACTTAAATAAGTTAACTTATACTCCCTGCATGCCTGAGTGACACTCCTGTACATTTTGCTGTCTTTGGTGGGGTGGGAAGGACACATCATTCTGCATGGAATAGGGACAAGCATCCTTATTCCTTGTGAATAAGTATCTCAGTTCAGGCTCAGAGGTGGTAGACTGCCTGAGGTCAAATTCCTGCTTTGCCAATTCAGAGCTCTGTGATCTTAGGTGAGTCACTTACCCTTTCTGAGACTCCCACATATGCCGTGGGGGATCATGCTGTCTGTCTTGCAGGTGCTTTGTGATGAGTACATGGTAGAATGTGAAAGTTCATCCCCCATTCCTGGAAAGTCACCCCAAGTAGTAGTTTCCTATTGCTGCTGTAACAAGTGACCACAAAGTTGGTGGCTCAAAATAAGAGAAATCTATTCCTCATAGTTCTGGAGGCTGGAAGTCCAAGTTCAAGACGCTCCCTCTGATTGCTCTAGGGAAGGCACCTTCCTTGACTCTTCCAGCTTCTGGTGGCCCCAGGCATTTCTTGGCGTGTGGCCGCCTTTGATGGCACATGGTCACATGGCCTCTTCTTTAGGTCTGAGTCTTTTTTTTTTTTTTTAAATATTTCTTACAAGGCCACTCCTTGAATTTAGGGTCCATCCTAATCCACTATGATCTCATCTCAATCTTTATCTTGATTACATCTGAAAAGACTGTTTCCAAATAAGGTCACATCTTGACATTCGGGGGTGGGGGACTTTTTCAATTCACTATACCCCATCACCTGAAAACTCCACTCTTCCCTTCATCTTTCTTTTATGAGTGCATCACCCTTCCTCCATGACTGATCTGCTCACAGATCTGCTCACAGATAGGAGTTCCCAGGAATCATCCCCACTCTCTTGAGCAGGACCCCTTTCAATCAATGGTGGTCAAATTATATGGTGGTTCAGATCTTAACAACCATGGAAAGGAGATGCTGTCCCTGAAGAACCAAACTGGGAGGTACCCAAGTGTCCATCTGCAGAGAATGCATAAGTAAACTGTGATACCTCCAGATAATGGAATCCTCCTCAGTGGTACAAGGACCAAGTGACTGTTACATGCATCCCCATCAACGACTCTCAGAGGGATTATATGTACAGAAGACAGACACAAAATAGGACATCCTGTATGATTTCATTCACGTGCAAATTTAGGGAAAGCAAAGCTACACAATACCGACAGAAAGCAGAAAGTGATTGCTTCTGGGGTTGGGTGGGAGAGGTATTGACTGGGAAGGGTCACGTAGAAACCTTCTGGAATGGTTTCTGTATCAAATGATGATTACTCAGGTGTGTATATCCAAACTCCTCAAACTTCATTTCAATGGGTGCATTTTACTGTCTATAAATTACATCTTCAATAAGGATGATTTAAAAAATAACAAAAAGAAAGATTGAGGAAACAAGAGGGGGCATTAAGAGCGTCTTCTGTAATGGGTTTAATGTGTGTGTACATGTAGGTCTGTGTGTTTATAGCTGGATATTGAGGAAAAGTCATATGCATTGGGTTGAAAGTTGGGCTGCTACCCTTAAGGGTCGGCCCAGCTCAAATGTTACCTGACACCCCATCATCGACAAGCATGTGCTCGTTGCGGAGATGGACCCTCTCTGCTGACCCACAAGCTGACATCAAAGAGAGGTCTCCTCCTCGGAGAGCATTAGAACTCACATTCAGAGCACGTTTCTTGAGTGCTCATCGTCCAACTGTCAAAATTCTGGCTTTACAATGAACTCATTGATGCCATTTCTTTCTCAGTATGAATCAACAGCCTTTTCTTATCATCCCTGTACACATTTTACATCCAATGGCATCTTTTAATCCAAAAAAGATTGTGTTATTAAAGTTTTGTGTGAAGCTGTGATTGCCATCCTTGGAACTGAAGATGCAATCAGAGGAGAGAATGGAGGCCTTATAATTCAATGAATGCATGTGCTTCTGCGGTAATTTCTTCGGTAATTACTTGTGTAAACTGTGTGTTTCTGTAATTGAAACTCAACAGTGTGGGGTAATTTATCAAAATCTATAATTTATTGTAGCTTTTCCATCTTGTTTCTTGGATTCTCCGCTTGTCCTCATTAGGATGTTGTCTCCCCACTGCCACTTCAGGCCATCATAACCATTTAGATGAGGAAGCAAAAACACACATTGCATTCGGGGGAAAGGTTCTGATGGACTAGATGGAACTTTAAAATCCATTTTCCAAAGGACACAATGGTTATTGTTGTTTGCAATATGTATTTTCTGACAGGCCCTAGGATGTGATTTATGAAATGGTTTTGAAGAGATCGTCTACTTCAACTGCCTAGATAATAACATTATTTTTCTCTTGTGGTCACCAAGTAGTTTGAGCATCTCGCATTCGTTCACAAAAGCCTAAAGAGGGAGGTGGGGAGTGGGGTTTGTGTGTTTGCTCACAGAGGACAGCTGGGCTTCCTGAGAGAAAAGCTGTGTCCCCTGACCCGAGGAACTGTCGTAGGGCAATGGGAGAGGGCAGATCTTTGCGTCCCGTTCTGAACCCCTAAGAAAGCCACACCAGCGAATATCCAGGAGCTGTTCATGGTGCTTGCAACTGTTTTTCTCTCCAGTGGTCACTGATATCAAGCCATGCATGGTGTTTTGAAGGACCCTAAACTCAAGGACAATTGAAAGAAACTTTAGAGAAACTTCCATAATCTTAACATGTTAAAGCAAATTGTATGTGTTTCATCCGGAGAATGATGCTGAGAAATGGGAAAAAATGTAGAAAACATTTGCTCTTCTACCAACAATAGGTTATGTAGTTAGTGTTTTTTTTTTTTTTAAGATTTTATTTATTTGACAGCCAGAGATCACCAGTAGGCAGAGAAGCAGGCAGAGAGAGAGGAGGAAGCAGGCTCCCTGCCGAGCAGAGAGCCCAATGTGGGGCTCGATCCCAGGACCCTGGGATCATGACCTGAGCCGAAGGCAGAGGCTTTAACCCACTGAGCCACCCAGGCGCCCCTATAGTTAGTGTTTTGACATAGTTCCTTCTAGTATTGTTTCCTCTGCCTAGTTCCTCTGTCACTGGATATTATTTCATCCTGCATATGTAATTTCTTCACAGCATTCAAAATAATGAAAAATATAAGTTTAAATTGTTCTTCATGATTTTTAAGGTATAACTTAGAGTAAAATTCACCCACTTTAGTGCCCCGTTCTGAATTTTGACAAATGTGTGCCGCTGCCATAATCAAGATCCAGAACAGCCACACTGCCACAAGAAATTCCCTCCTAAACCTTTTAAGTCAGCCTCTGTCCCCACCCCGAGTCCCTTGTAACCCCTGATCTATGTTTCTGCCCCTCAAGAAAAACATTATCTTAAATACAGCATCATATTACCATGCGTAGATATCCTGTATTTTTCTTAACAATTTTGTTCTGTAAAACATTTAGCTTATTCTGTTTTTTTCCTGTTGTAAGTAATGCTGTGATGAACACTTTTTTTTTAAGATTTTATTTATTTATTTGACAGAGAGAGAGAGATCACAAGTAGGCAGAGAGGCAGGCAGAGAGAGAGGAGGAAGCAGGCTCCCCGCTGAGCAGAGAGCCCGATGTGGGGCTCAATCCCAGAACCCTGAGATCATGACCTGAGAGGAAGGCAGAGGCTTTAACACACTGAGCCACCCAGGGGCACTGTGATGAACACTTTTGTGCATATAATTCTTCCAGGATTTTAGATAATCACCTTACTATGGAATTCCAGAAATGGGATGGATGCATGAGAGATTATGAATCCTTTGAAGCCTGTCTCTAGAACCAGACACCAGATTAATACCCTTGATACTGAAAATCCAGAGGGACAATTTATAAAAGCTTTATAGTAGAAGGGAGAGAATGTGGATTTTGGAGTAAGTTAACACTAATGTTCGATACTGGCTTTTTTTTTTTTTTGAAGATTTTATTTATTTATTTGACAGAGAGATAACAGACAGAGAGGCGGCAGAGAGAGAGGAAGCAGGCTCCCTGCCGAGCAGAGAGCCTGATGTGGGGCTTGATCCCAGGACCCCAAGATCATGACCTGAGCCAAAGGCAGAAGCTTAACCGACTGAGCTACCCAGGCACCCCTAGGCTTGTATTTTTAAGGAATCTCCGCATCCAACATGGGGCTTAAACTCACAACCCCAAGATCAAGAATTGCAGGCTTTTCCATCTGAGCCAGCTAGGCATCCCACTAGCATTTTTGATCATGCCATTTTTTAAATTTTAGTCTTCGTTAACTTCTTTTTTTTTCCTTCATTAACTTCTTAATGACCTCAGGAAAAAATATAAATATCTCAGCTTGACATTCAAGGTCTTTTATCATCTGCCCTATGCCTGTTTCCACCACCAGATCCTGATTTATGTGTATATCTATGTCTATGAAATGCTGTATACGTGCCTACTTCTGTGGGTCTCCTGAATGTCCCCCCTTCTCTCACGGTTCCTGTCTTTGTACGTGTTCACTTCCATTTCCATTTTCTCTCTACTGTGCCCCTTTTTATCTGGTTTTTGAAACCACCCCTCACTGTTCTGATGGGCTAGGGGCCCTTGTTTTGTGCTCCCATAGTCGCTTCTGCGTATCTGTTAGGACTCACTCATTCATCTACTATAACAATTAAATATTGAGAGTTTGCATTGTGCTGGGCACTACAGACATGGAAGTCAACAAGAAAGACAAAATCCCTGCCGAATGGGAAATGGCAGTCTTACATGGGAGGAGGTGATATTGAACAATGAACAATGAAAAGAAGCAGCCCTAGGGGTATGTGGACGAAAAATGCTTTAGGCAGATGGCAAAACGAATGCAAAGACGCTGAAAAGTGAATGTGCTTAGCTTTTTTCTTTTTTTCCTTTTTTTTTTTAGCTGTGTGGCTGGAATCTGGTGAGAAAAAGAAACTCGTAAGAAGTAAGGTTGGAGAGAAAGGTAGGTCTAGATCATTTAAGACATTGTAAGTTGTGACAAAGAGTATGGTTTTTATCACAAATATGATGGAATAGTGAGAGCTCTTTAATTACAAAGTGACAGAGTATGACTTGTGTTTTAAAAACAGTATTCTGGGGGTGCCTGAGTGGCTCAGTTGGTTAAGCATTTGACTCTTGATTTCAGCTCAGGTCATAATCTCAGGGTCGTGAGATCGAGCCCCACATCAGGCTCTTCACTGGGCATGGACCCTGCTCAAGAGTCTCTCTCTCCCTCTGCCCCCACCTACTTGTGTGCACTCTTTCTCTCT
>PISX010011306.1:0-65941 GCA_004024625.1 Mellivora capensis | reverse complement strand
GAGAGGGAGGGAGGGAGGAAGAAAGGGAGGGAGGGAGAGAGGGGGGAGAGAGAGAGAGAGACAAAGAAAGGAGGGAGGGAGGGAAAGAGAGAGAAAGAGAGAGAGAGAGAGAGGAAGGAAGGTAGGAAAGAAAAAGAAAAGAAGAGGAAAGGAAAGGGAAGGGAAGGAAAAAGTAAAGAAAGGAAAGAAGGAAAGTGGGTCGCTTGGGGGCTCAATCAGCTAAGCCTCTGTCTTCCGCCCAGGTCATGATTCCAGGGTCCTGGGATCAAGCCCCGCATCGGGCTCCCTGCTTGTTGGGGAGCCTGCTTCTCCCTCTCCTGCTTCCCCTGCTTGTGTTCCCTCTCTCACTGTGTCTCTCTGTCAAATAAATAAACAAAATCTTAAAAAAAAAAAGAAAAAAAGAAAAGAAAAGAAAGAAAGAAAGAAAGAAAGAGAAAAAAGAAAAGAAAAGAAAAAGGAAAGAAAGAAAAGAAAAAGAAAGAAGGAAAGAAAAAGGGGGGGGGGGAGGAGTCTCATAAGGATGCTGACAGACTCAGCCAGGTATTAGTGCTAACCTCAGGACTCTCCTCACAATCCTTTTATTCATATTTCACTGTCTCCCCTTCCGAGTCCCCACGGGGCTGTTTCAGACGGTCAGTCATCCCAAATTCCTCCCTGGCATATGAGCCCTTCTTGTCCTAAACCCGTGCCTGTAGTTTGCACTAACGGTCCTTGACTCCTCCACAGCAATGTTCCCCGCTTCCTTCCTCTTTGCCCTTCGGGGAAATTTGGTTTGAATGTGGTTCCCGCACAGCCTTTAGGGCTGGCTCTTCAGCTCCGCCGAAATTCCCTTGCTGCAATGATTGGACCAGAGGAGGTCACATGTCCTGGGGCTAGCCAATCAGAGTAATTCAAGCCCCGGGCTCCCTTGATTGGGTCAAGGAAGCGCTTAAGACCCAGATGGGTCTCGTCCAGGCCCATGCCAGGATTCAGGCATCCCTCCAGGAGGAAACCATTGCTTTTTTGTTGTACTTGATCCCACGAGGAGTCCCTTGTCAGGGCCTGGGCAGTGCCATTTGAGAATCGGAGCCAGCATTTACAGAGAGAGGGAAAGAAACCAAGTTCTGATGGCATTGTTTGAACCCCTAGATGCAGCCCTGTCCTTGGACTTTTCACTACATGAGTCAGGCGTTTCTTTTTTGTTCCATTCCGTTTGAGCAAGGTTTTTTGTCACCTGCTGTTGGCCAAGCCTGACACATCCAGTGTCTTTCCCACGCCCCAAAGCAGCCTCCGCGGTTCATGCACAGACCCTGTCAGGACCCTGCCCCCGTCAGCAGGTGGCCTGCCTCCTCCTCCATTGAGAGAGAGAAGCCAGCCTGCCCAGAGTCCACACTTCTTTCTGATTTCTCAGATATCTGCACCTCCATCACTGCTGGAATATTCTCAAAGGAGTACGTCCTCCTGTCCACAGTGAGCTGGACCGCCTCTGCTCTGGATGCCTGTCCCCCTGCCCTCCTCTGGGACTGGGCTTTATCAGTGACTCCCTCTTCCTTTTATCTTCAGTCTCTCTCTCCAGTGGCTCTTTATCTTCAGTGTATGGATTAAAAAAGAAAGAGAAGAAAGGAAGGAAAGAAAAACAACTTTCCTTCTTCCTGAAAATCAATCTGTCATCCCCGTTCTTCACTTCACAATGTGTTTGCCTCCAAAAATATTCTCTACTCCCTGTACTTTCTTATCATTCACTCACTTCTCAATTCACTATGGCAATTAGAATTCTGCCCCTCTGCTCTCCTGAAACTGCCAAGTGCAGTGGCCTAATTTCAACATTTCACTCCTCTGCAACAGTTGATCCTACTGATTTATCCTCTTCTAAATGGCCTGTTGAGCTCTTCCCTCATAGATCTTACTGCTCCTTTTCAGGGGTTCCACCTCCATTACCCACCCCCCCTTCAAACCAAGAAATGTGTTGCCTTTTCTGGACAACAAAACCTGTTGAAAAATGGACAAAGCTTATAGTTTGTTTCCCTAGAAACATGTACTTTGCAGGGTATGGCTCAAGGCTGTTCGTAACAGACTGGAGAACACACTCCAGCTAGGAGAATCAAAAGGGGCTTTTCCTAAGAGCACAGACAGTTCACACGAAGGTTGGGAGCATGAAACTTCTAGGACACCTAAACGCACAATAGAATGGTTCTGCCCCTGCCCGGTGAGAAAACTCCCAATAAAAGCCACCACCGAGCTGCTGGCACCAGAACTACAGCAGCTCCAGCAGGGACTGTGACAGCAAAGTGGTGCCCTGCACCCCAAGCTTCTCTCTCCATGTCACTCCCTCTGGGTCAAGTCCCTCACAAGGTCCTCCGTCTTCCGGTGACCAGTTTCCAATCAAGGTCTCTCACCAAGCTTGTCTTCCTGGCAGAGCCTAACCTTCATGCAGAAGCCTGGCTTCAAAGGGAGTGGGACGTGTCACTTCTACCTTTCCAGGTCAGCACTGTGAAAGGGGGGGTAAGCAGGATAGTGTCAGGCTAAGCAATCTACTGCATCATCATGTATTTGCAAAATTTAGAGCCTGAAGTTTAAGAAACATATCCTCAATGTCAACGTGAAGTGCTTTTGTCATGTTTTTTGTTTTTGTTTTTGTTTTTTTGGTCATAAGCAAAATTTTGTGGTCACAGTTGTAATTGCCTTTAATAGGAGAAGGAATTTATTGGCTCAGACAAAAAGCTCAAACACAGAGCTAGCTTTGTCACAATGTGCCCATGGTCTTGGGTGCCAGAGTTTGGTCACTCAGGAGCTATCTCATTCTTGTAACTCTGTTCCCACTGCTTCTCTCTCAGGCAAGATCTCCCTGCAGCGACTAGTTGCCAAGAGGAATTCCCTACTCATATTCCCACCAGGACAACAACCCCAGCAGATGGAGAACCCCTTTTCCCAAATGCTTTTAGCAGAATTTCTAGAATGATGTCTCATTGGACCAGTGAGTCAGGCGTTCCTCCTTGAATCCACCATTATGACTGGGGTACAGGGCTCTGGCAGACCCTGTTTGAGTGGTGTGCCCAATCCTGTGTCCAGAATGTAGGGCCATCTCTATATGAACAAGCTGAACTGAGGGATATTGGAATGGAGGTGCCCCCAGAGGAAATAGTATGTTGTTAGCCAAGGGAGAGAATAGATGCTGGAAAGGCAAATTCAAGAGCTGTCCCTTACACCAGAATTCTACTTCTTGCCTTCTGTTCCAGATTCCCTTTGGATAATCTCACCTACTTCTATGGCTTCAACTACGCACTTGGCTTAGGACCCTTGGGTCTGGCAAAAACCTTACTTTGATTATTTTCACCCAAAGGAATAGAAAGCTCAAGTCAATAGAGTCAATAGAAAAGCTCAAGTCAAGCAAAAGTCAATAGAAAGCTCAAGTCAAGATATAAAAGATATAGTCCATTTCAAAGGAATTTTTTAAAAGGGATTTTTTAGAAGGAGGAAGGTCACTGTCTTTTTTCTTCCCTGTCTAAAAACACGTTAAACAACATTCAGAAATGACTTGCATTGCTTCTGGTCTCCTACTGAAAATGGAATTGTTCACTGTCAGATAATCCAACTAATTTTGTCAAAATGGTAGGCACGGGTATTTTTTGTCCACAAAGGAAATATTTTAAAAAATATATTTGTTAGGGGTGCCTGGATAGCTCAGTGGGTTAAGCCTCTGTCTTCAGCTCAGGTCATGATCTCAGGGTCCTGGGTCCAATCCCCATATCCAGCTCTCTGCTCAGCAGGGATCCTGCCTCCCCCCCTTCTCTCTGTCTGCCTCTCTTTCTACTTGATCTCTCTCTCTCTGTCAAATAAATAAAAATATATTTTTAAAGATTTTATTTATTTTATCTGACAGATAGAGATCACAAGTATGAGAGGCCTGCTGAGAGGCAGGCAGAGAGAAAGAGGAGGAAGCAGGCTCCCTGCTGAGCAGAGAGCCAGATGCGGGGCTTGGATCCCAGGATCCTGGGATCATGACCTGAGCCGAAGGCAGAGGCTTTAACCCACTGAACCACCCAGGCGCCCCAAATAAATAAAAATCTTTAAAAAAAATCTATCTATCTATCTATCTATCTATATTTGTTACTCTTCTTTAGGAACAGATTCTACTCTTTATTCTTGGGATCCTCAGTTGAGATCTTCAACAATCCATTTATCTCATCTAAGGAAGTTTCAGTGGTTTTATCTAATCTCAATTGTCTTAATCCCCAGCAAGCATGATTTTGAGCAATTCTGTAGAGGTTGTATTTTCTCTTCCCTTTTGTGTAGTTTATCTTCGGGAAAGAGGCACACAGATTTAAGTAGGTGACTACCTTACAACCGGTTTCTTAAGACGTGTTCTAGGGATAGAGGAACAAATGAATTACGACCTAGTGTTATCTGCTGGTATCCAAATATGTTCTCAAGCTCTATTCTCACCCAGACTGAGTTTCCTATCTTTAAAGACATTTTCATCTCAAGGTCCTGAAAACATTACAACTCAACATACCTCAACTGAACTCATCTTTAATATTTGCTTTTAGGGGGTGCCTGGGTGGCTCAGTTGTTAAGCGTCTACCTTCATCTCTGTCATGATCCCAGGGTCCTGGAATCGCTCCCCACATCAGGCTCCCTGCTCAGTGGGAAGCCTGCTTCTCCCTCTCCCACTTCCCTGCTGTGTTCCCTCTCTTGCTGTCTCTCTCTCTGTCAAATAAATAAATCTTTAAAAAATAAAAAATAAATTTAAAAGATTTGCTTTTTGCTCAATATTGCCTTTTATAATGAATTACTATATCTTTTAACAAATCAGAAATTCCTGAGTTGTCTGTCATCTCTCTCTCTCTCTTTCCTTTCATATCCAATTGGTCATCAAGTGTTGCTACTACTTCCTGAATCTCTCTTGAACCTGTATCTTTCCATCCTCCCCGGTACCTCCTGAATGAAGAAGACCCTCTCCAGGAATTGTGGATAACTTACTCGGACTTGTAACAAAAGCCTGAAATGCTCTTCTCCATCCATCCATCACTGGAAAGGAGAACCAGACAAGCACCTGACTTCAGCTCTGGCTTTAAACCTGTCCCCTCCCTCACCACGGAACCTCACTCACCAGCAGGAGATCATTTTTGGACCTCAGTTTCTTCATTTGTAAAATAAAGAGGTTAGACTACATCCTCTTCAAGGCCTTCCAGCTTATAAGTTCTGGAATCCTAGTTCCAACGACTCTGTCCCAGCCCATTTAGCTCACAGGGTTAGTGTGAACATTAAAATGATTGTACTTTCAATGCCAGGTGGCAGTGACACTGATGAATTCGTAGTAATGAATCCTATGCCTAGAGATTTAAAACCTCATCAGTCAGAGGTTTCAAGTACAGTCACATACATTCAGCCCAGGGAGCAGGGCTATCGGAACCCTCTCCAGTCAATAGCTTCCAGGCAGGCCTGGAGAGCTAGCACCAATCTGGCAGGCAGAACTTCAGAGAATAAGGTTGTGGTCTGAGTCATTATTAGCCTCACAGACACAGACTCCTGGGGGACCTGAGCAGGGCTCCGCTAGCACCTGCCACAGCCTCCCTCTCTTTGCTCCTTTATTGTTTGCTCTTCTTTAATTACTTATGTAGCAGGGGTGGGGAAATTGTTTTATATATATATTTTTTAAGATTGTATTTATTTATTTGACACAGAGAGATGACAAGTAGTCAGAGAGGCAGGCAGGGGAAGTGGGGAAGCAGGCTCCCTGCTGAGCAGAGAGCCCAATTTGGGGCTCCATCCCAGGACCCTGAGATCATGACCTGAGCCGAAGGCAGAGGTTTAACCCACTGAGCCACCCAGGTGCCCGGGGAAATTGTTTTAGTAGCTTGCACCAGATTTCTAACAGGGAGACACCTGTTTAGGAAGACCCCTGAACCGGCCTCTCTGGGGATGGTGGGAAAGCGTGCTCTTTTAGGAGGTGGGGAAGTCAAGGGGAAAACGGGAGCAGGTAGTGTATAGAAAAAGAAACCCAGATGGCCAATGAACATAGAAAATGCTGCTTGGTTTCCCAGTTAATGGCTGACTGGTGAGGAGTACAGAAAGCCTACTGGCCTCAAAGTACTTTACAGTGAAATACATTCTCCCAAGTTCCCTGTGGGATCAGGCTGAGGGAACTTTCTTGAAACTACTTCCTTGCTTAAGTGGATTTCCTATCATTGGAAGGATGGCATTTAAACTCAGAGGACCAGGTGACCCCAGGTATCACTTACATTATGTTAGTAACATAACACTACTGTGGGGTGCCTGGGTGGTTCAGTCGTTAAGCGTCAGCCTTCAGCTCAGTCATGATTCTAGGGTCCTGGGATTAAGCCCCACGTGGGGCTTCCTGCTCAGTGGGAAGCCTGCTTCTCCCTCCCCCACTCCCCCTGCTTGTGTTCTCTCTCTCTCTCTCTCTCTCTCTTTCTCAGTGTGTCTCTCTCTGTCAAATAAATAAATAAAATCTTCAAAAAAAAAAAACCACCCACAACTTTGTTGCTTTCTGACTTTTTAAAAATTAAAAATGTACCCAGCCTGTATATTGACCTGTGTTCACTGCTACATATCACCCTAGGATCCACTGAGATTTATTGTGTTGGTGCTATTACTCTGATTACCTAGCAGCTCCTGGGGAAGGAAACATATACATTGATTTTTCCCAATGTAAACCAGGGAGGACAGCTGAAATTACTGGTCAGTCTTGAGTTTCCCTAAAATACCAGTGAATTTTGTTTGAGATTCATGGGGCCTTCATGACCGTGTAAAGAGCTGGGGCCCACAGGCTCTTCCTCTCATGGTGCCATGGGAAATGAGATATTCATGCTGCATGTGGAGCTAAGCAGACGGGAGCAAGGGACAACTCCATGGGGCTTGGAAAAACATGACATTTTCTTCATATTACATCATACAGTTATGTCAAGAAATATAAGATAGGAAGTAACAGACAAAATATTTAATGCTGACTTTCCAGAAAACTCTTCAATAAAACCTTTCTAAGAACTTTATTGAGAAATTGGAGCAGTCTCTCCTTGTACATGGCATGCCTCTCAAGGTCTACACCTTAACCGTCCCACCTTCCTTTTCTACCCCTTGATGGTCACCAAGGAGGAAGAACCGTGTGCACCCAAATGGGTGATAAAAAGTTGAAAACCATTTTTGCAAACCTTTCAAACATTTATAACAGTTGAAATTAGGTTTAAAGAACCTTACGGTTCCTTCTTTTCTTTCATGGTGGAAGTTCTTCTGATCAGGGCAATTGCTCCTTGGACCCAATTGGACTTTTTGACCCCAATGACTCCACAAATGGAAGGGCTCCCTTGTGTCTCTCGCCTATACCAGACAGCGAGTCTGCTAAACCTGTCCTTGGCCAGAAGCGTGCTAACTGGGATGCCAGACATGGCAGCCCAGCCAAGCCCTCCCCTGCTCCATGCTGGGCAACACCTGGGACTGTGGAACCCTCCCCCTTTCCAACACAGACTCCACTCACATCTCTATCCTTTGTCCATCAGGTGGGCAGCAGTGGGGGAGCTGTCTTTCCAGGTGTTGGATCACCTTGCTTTCATTTTCTAGCACAGCAGGGAGTCCCAGGTTTTTTCATCTCTTCTCAGGCCTGTGAATACCATGGGGTGGTGTTAGACCCTCTCCCCTCTGCCCAAGCCACTCTCTGGATCCCCAAACCAGAGTATGGCCAGCCACTCTGGGCCCTGCAGGAGATCAGCACCTCCAAGCATACCTTCAAGGAATGTCCAGTTAAAGCCACAAGCAGGGAGGGAGAAAGTAGCTCTTTAAAGGTTCAGAGAAACAGCCCTATAAAATAACTAAGAAGCAAATATAGCTGGTAGATCAATGGGGCATGTAAGTTATGAGATTTTGTATCAATTTTTATTTCTTTATTTATAGACACTATAACAAAAATAACTCTTTTGAAAGTGTTACTTGGGCCTGATTAAGATTAAGCCCCTTGCCCCTCATTGCATCTCTGCAATGCTGTAATCCAATTTTGATGCAACTCCCAGCCAGCATAGATTTCCCAGGTTAAGGGCATGGTCCCCAAATGTCCTCATTTCAGATGCCTGCCATAGGTTTTTGGTCACCTGCACTTCTGACTAACTAGCTATCAGTTTGGGGGGTTCCCAAGACCCCCTCAGGTTTGATAACTCATTAAAATGACTCATAACCCAGGAAGGTGCTGTACTTAAACAATTATAGTTATGAGAAAGGATACAAATCAGGACCAGCCAAGTGAAGAGTCACATAGGCCAAGGTCTGGCAGATCCTAGGCACAGAGCTTCTGTGTCCTGTCTCATGGCATTGGGGTTGTCACCCCTCCCAGAACAACACTGTTTCTCTGGTGGTATTTACCACCAGGAAGCTACTCTCAGAAGCCTTGGTGTCCAGAAATTTTATTGGGGTTTCATTACTTAGGTGTGATTGATTAAATCATTGGCTTCAAACTTGAACTCAATCTCCAGCCCTCTTCCCCTCTCTGGAAGTGGGGACCTTAGGCTGCTGACACAAGGCTTGGAGCCCCAGGCTTCTGATCATATGGTTGGTCTCTCTGGCAGAACCAGTCCCATCCTGAGTTAAGTCATTAGCATAAGCTCCAGTGTGGAGGAGGGGCCCACCATGAATAACAAAGACACTCCAGTCATTCAGGAAATTCCAAAGATTTCCATTATCTTTCAGGAAGCAAGACCAGACAAACTCTATCACAATCCCTAACAACACTAGTTTATTGATGCAAGACTCTCAGGATAATCCTCCCAGAAAAAGCAGGTATTATGTGGATTTTCCACAATAAGATAACAAATGAACTGTTGGGAAGATAATTCTGGGCTATGTCATTATGAGAGCAGGTTATTAGGAGAACAAAAAACAATGGCAGGAAAAAGGAATGCTTAAAACCAAAATGTACAGTCCTAAAAGAAAGATCAAAAGATGCAAGTCCTTGGGGTGGGGAAACTATTGACCATCAGAAAGAATGGAGCCAAGTAGGTTTCACACATTTTGCAACTATTTAAAGACCTACAGGTTGAGAGATACCATCATGGGAAGACCAGTATTCTCTTGAACAAAATGTAGGACCTGGACTTGCCAGGTGATGGGGCTCTCCACTCAGAAGAAATCTACCTAATACCCACCAGGCAGGCACAAATTGATGGATATGGTCATGCCTCAGGCCTGCTTGCATATCTGCCAGACTGAGAAAATAAGATGTGACAAGAATCTTCTGAAATGTAGTCCCATGGGCAAAAGAAAGATTTAAAAGCTTGTTAAAAAACACATTACTATCTGGAAGTAAGTGCAAGACATAGATCAATGAGAAATTGGTGTCTTTTGGGCAACACTGAGGTGCTAGCAGAGAAAGATCTTTCTCGATTATCACTGTATTCTTGCCTGCCAACTTGGAGGGCCTGGTCAGCAAAGATGTCAGATGTACAGGTCTTCATTTTCTTCGAAGTGGGAAGCTTGAAAACTGACCCAGTATAAATGTGAAGTTTGTTCATGTTCATTTCATGAAAAGCATATACTTCTGTACAAAAGGGAATATACAATTTTCCTAAACATTGAAACCTTGATTGTATCTGTTTGATTTGTTCTTCACTAAATATTAGTTGCTTCCTAACATATGGACATTTGGTATCTGTAGACCCAAAATTTAGATAACCATCTTTTTTCACATAAACCTTCACTTCCCTGATAAGTGAAGAATATTATTATTAAGACTTTTAACGAATACACCAACATTACATCCATCCTAAGGTGCATATTTTCACAACTTTACATCTCTAAAACTGGGTACATATTTGAATCAGTGGTATCTCACAATTATAATTGCTGGAATTGTTTTTTTCTTTATGACACATAAGAGAATGTGCATCTATAAAACCTTAGATTCGATGAAATATGGGCAATGCTTAAATAATGTTATTAGACAAAAATTTAAAGTTTTTAAAGAACCCCATTGTCTTAAATGCTTTAAGAACATGACAGGAATTAGGTGTCCAAATTCTAGAATTGTTAAAGAACTTTAAAAAGCCTCTTCAGGCATGTGAATCTACAGCTTTAAGATATATGCTTCTCCTTTAATCTCTTATCATAAATGTGGTAAGTTATAGGAATAGACTTTTTTATGTTGAGCCATGTTTGCATTCCTGGAATAAACCCAACTTGATATGACGAATGTTGGTTTTACAGACTACTAGATTCAATTTTCAAATAGCTTATATGGAAATGTTGAATTCCATAATAGAGATATGGCTTTAATTTTCCTCAGGTATATGTAACAAGGAATGGTTCCTCTTTCTTTTAAAGAGATTGTGTTAGATTAGAATTACTTGACCATTAGTTGTTTGGTAGAACATTGGTTCTGCCACTTGGTTTTACCATCTTGTTTGGAGTGGAAGAGAGAGATTTCACTACCAATTTCATGCCTTTATAATAGTTTTAGGACTTTCTACGTCATCTATTTCTTCTCAAGTCACTTTTGGCAATTTATATATATTTCGGAATTAGCATATTTTTTTTTAATTTTAAAGTTATTGGCATAGCTTTATAGCATTCTTTATCTTTTTATCTTTGGCACACAGAAGTTGTGCCCATCTTCCCATTCCAAAACTTACTATTACCTTTTCTTTTTCTTAATACATATTACTAGATATTTTTCAAAAGAATCAACTTTTGTCTTTGTTGATCCACTTTAGAGTACCTTTGTTTTCAGCCTCATTATTTCTGCTAATTTATATTACTTCCTACTTAACACTTTCTATGGGTTTATTCTGCTATTCCTTTTCTAACTTCTTACATCTGATTAAAATGGATTCTTAACTCATTAATTCATAGCCTTTTACCTTTTCTGTTTTAAGCATTTTAGGCTATAAAATTCCTTCTAAGCAACTTTTAGCTATATTCCATGTTTTAATATATGTCTTCATAATTATGTACTTCCAATTGTTTTCTAGTATCCATTCTCATTCATTCTTTGACCCATAAGTTATTGAAAGGCGCATTTAAAATTTTTTCCAAATGTATGGAGTGGTTTTGGTTGTTTCTACTAATTTCTAGCATACTTGTAGTAAAAGAACATGTTCTGCATTTTTTTTTAAAAGCTTAAGATTTACTTCATGACTTAGGATGTAGCCAAGTTTCATAAATTTTATTTGTACTTGAAAAGAACGTGGAGTCTCTAATTGTTTGATCCAGGATTATATATGTATCCAAATATATAAGTGTTTCTCAAATCTTTATCCTTGCTGACTTTGTGTCTGCTTGCTCTTTCAATACCAAAAAGGTCTATAAAACAGCTCTTCTGCTCTGATTGTGGATTTAATTGTCTTCTGTTTGGTCCCCAGCCCATTCTTGAACCATGGAACTGAAAGTTCTAGGCCTCCAGGAATCACTAGTAATTACATCTGGGGATTTCAAGCCTCCCTCTTGTGATAGCTCAACAATGCATATAGAGAAATGAAAATGAACTTGCTCTGGCATTTATCAGTGTTCTGTACAAGGATGTTTTAAAACTCTATCTAAACTTCTGTATTGCCAGAAATATGTAAGATCTCTAAACCTCACTTTTTCATTGGAAAATGGAAATAATAATATCCGAGGTTGAGAGTCCCCAGGAAATGACACTAGGGCAGAGAGCTGTACTCAGGGAATTTTTGGGGAAGTTTAAGTGGCCTTAGCAGAGAGTGCTATGTCTCACTCATTCATACCCACCAAGCTGAGCATGATTCCAACACGTTAAACAGTGGTTGTTGAGCTAAACCAAATGGCATGAATCTATTTGTTGAGCTAAACCAAATGGCATGAAGCTACATACAATGGATATAACTTTTTCATAAGATGGAAAGCTGCAGCTAGACTATGACATAAGATGTGGGACCACAGCCTGGCAAGAGTTGTCCCTGACCTGCCTAAGAGAACCAGAATTTTCTAGAAAGTGCCTACATCCCCTGAGCAACAAAGCCAACGTGGAGGCAGATTCAAGAACAACCATTAAGGACTCTCAATTACTACTAAAAGGCCACTTTTATGCAGGGCATGGGGAATCTAAAAATCTCAGGAGCTGAGATGGAAATTAAGCTCTCAACGTATAGATCTAGAAGACAGAAAAGCATAAAATCTTAAATAATCTTAAATGAGAACCCCCTCCTTGATGGAACACAAGTATATACTTTGCTGCTTCCACTTGGGGAATAACAAAGATAAAGGGATGTGTCTGTAGCCTCAGGTCCTGATCTTCATCCAGATTTCTACTTTTTTTTGGGAATGTGCTTTTCTTCATCTCCCTGCTGGCTCATGAACATCTGACATATCCTGGAGTGGGCAGGAGTCTGTGAGTACAAAGCATAGGTGGATAGGAAAATTCACGGGCAATTTTCCATTGCTTTGTTCTCTTGGTTTGGATTTATGCAATTAAGCTCTTCCTTCTGAGATACACATTTTCACTCCCCTTTGGCTCACATTTACTTCCTCGGGATTCTAAACCTTCAGCTTAAAGTTCTCCACACAGTGAAAACAACATAAAAGGAGAAAATTGTGTATGCCCTTGAAACTGTCCTGTGCAGGCTCAAAATGGAGACCAATGTATCTCAATATGTTCAGTGTGGCCAACTACTCTCTCTGTGTCAAAATAGATGGGTTTCTCTGACTGAGTTTGGCTGCTATGTCATATGAAAATAGTGTAGTCATTAAATCCCAGAATCCCACATCCCACTCAGAGCAAAGTGGATGTTTACTCTATGAAAAGTGTTCAGGAACTGGGACTAATTCAGAGCATTTTTTTTTTTTTTAATAAATACAATTCAGGATTTATTAAAAACCAGGTCTCCCCTGCCGTTCCCCCTCCGCCCCCCCGCACTAAGTAAATAAATAACCAGAGGAGGCACAGCCAGGGAAAGGGGAAGAGAAATCAGATCTCAAGACAGATTCTTTTAACTACCCCTCCCTCTCCCACCTCCCACCCCAAGTATGGCTCTTGGGACATAGCACCAGCAGGCACCTCAGTCCTGGGTAGAGTGTGACCGGCACCAAGGCATGTCTTTCTTCCCTGCCCAGGAGAGGAGAAAGACCCTGGGATCTCTTGTTTCCAAGCCCTTGATGACCCCAAGACCGGCTCCCCTCCAGGGGCCAGGGCTGAAGCACCAATAGGAGGCACCTGAGGGTGGTAGGGAAGGCAGGAGGGGGAACAAGGGAATAGAACCTAGGGAGAAGAGGCTGAAAGGGGGTCTGGCCCCCTCTCTGGGTTCAGCCAGTTCCTGACTGAAGTCACAATCCCCCCTCCCTTTCTCTGGGAGCCCTGTCTGCACTCAGCTTGTTCATCCATGGCTTGCAATGGTAGAAGCAATTGCCCTCTTGCTTAAATTACTTTTTTCTCTCTCAAACTCATATAGATATTTTTTCCCCCCAGGTTAAACACATCAATGATCTCTCTCCATTTAGTGGGTATACTAAACCGCCTGGCTACCTTAGGTACCCAGTATCTCAGTTATGGTGGTGCTGTCTCTTACAGCCTGTTGATTGGTATCTGGGGGAGTAAGCTCCTTTCTGATTTTAGTGCCATTGTATCTGGTTATTGTTGTTTTAGTTGCCAACTCTCCAACCACCTCAACTACTGTTCTTGACTTTTCCACAAAGACTAGGCTTTCCCTCCCTAGTCTCTCCTAATTGTTTGTAGGCTTTTCATTTCAGAATAATGTGTCTCAGAATAAGACACTTAAAGCCACCTTGACTCCCATTGGTTTCCTTGTTTGTATATAAGCATACTTCACCACTCTACACCCCCATCCCAATTCAAGAGGTTCATATTTATCTCTGTGTACATCAAAGCAAGTTCCCTGTTCAAGAATATTTCAACTCCAGCCCTTAAGGTTTTAATTTTTATAATGCTTTTTTTTTTAAACAAGAGGAACCATATGAACATATGGAAAAAACATACTATCTTAGACACCTTTCTTTCTTTCTGAAAGTTAATAATGGTACAAGTACCCTCCAAATTAAATCTTGTTATCCTCATTTCATAGAGTAGGAAAGTTAAGGAAATTGCCCAGAGGGCAGATAAGTCCCCAAACCAGAATTCAAACCAATTCTGTTTGGTTTCCAAACTTTATACCACAACTTCCTGTTTCAAAGACTTTAGGGTGAGTCTCCCAGCATCTATGAGCTTTAGGCTCCTCATTGCCTCATTAAAGGGAAATTGAGTTCAGTTATTTTGAGTTGCTTCCATGTTAATTCTAGGGCAAGAGAAGAAGAGAGGGGGAAGTCAAAGGGTCTGGGAGAAAGCAGGAGGTGGGGCATAAAGGGAGTAGAGACTTTATAAGTTTCTTATCTCCCTATTTGTGGTTCTACTGATGTATATTTACTCTTCTTGCTGTAACTAATCAGATCTCCCTTTGGAATATAAAAAGGCACAACTTCATTAGTCTTTATGTTGAGTTTCAAACTATTATGGATTTAAACCATTAGACATACAAAGTGAAAACATACTTCTGTTCCAGAGAAAACCACAGTCCAAAATGGCAGCACTCAGGCCAAGTCACCAAACCAGGACTTAGTACCTAACCTGTGCCTCCCCCAGAAAATGTAAGTGTTAACTGGTCAGTCAGGAATTTTCTGATCAACATCAGAGGTCATTTGCCACATGGGCCCTCTCAGTCCCCCAAAGGAAGATGAGGTCAGCCACCTAATAAAACCCACTGCCCTTCCCCCTAAGGGAAGGTGACCTTGCCTGCAATAGTCCTTTTTATTTCTTTTACTAATAGCTTTTTGCCCCACTCTCCTTCCTATAAAACCCCTTCTATTTTGTACAACTCCTCAGAATATCTCTCTACTTGCCCAAAGGGATGCTGCCCAATTCATGAATTGTTTAATGAAGCCAATTCGATTTTCAAATTTACTCAGTTGAATTTTGCTTTTTAATAATTCCACCCACCCCCAAACAAAACAATAGAAGCCAGAAAACAACTTTTAATAGACTCCAGGGGCACCTTGGTGGCTCAGTTGGTTAAGAATCTGCCTTAGGCTCAGGTCATGATCCCGGGGTCGTGGGATCGAGCCCTGAATTGGGCTCTCTGCTGAGCAGGGAGCCTGCTTCCTCCTCTCTCTACCTGCCTCTCTGCCTACTTGTGATCTCTGTCTGTCAAATAAATAAATAAAATCTTGAAAACTAATAAGAAGAAAGAAATAAATAAAAGACTCCAGATGGCTGCTCCTAACAATTACAACAGATTAGCTGGCCTCTTATGCATGAGCTTATGAGGAATGGAGATTTTCTGAGTAAAAGGCTCAGAAATCAGATCCACGTCAGAATAACAAAGCTTTTGAAAGTCAACTGCCCAAGCCAAACAATAATTTCTCACTTGTTTACAAAGTGTGGAAAGAAATACAGGTCCACCATGCATTTTTCCACCAATATCATACATACACATCACCTTGCCATTATCACCATCATTAGTGTCAATTCTAAAAACTGAAAAGGCTGGAAATAAAATTCCTCCTGGAAAAATAACAACCAAAAGATTTGACTTTAAATGTAAAGGAACAACAAAATTTATTGACTGAATTAAACACAACAGTTAAAATGGCAGTGCTGTATTTGCATTTTAAGATGTTTGAATGAAACAAGAAAAGTGCTATTAGTCCAAGCTTCTTACATTCATTAAAAGAGTGACTATCAAAAACAGCAACATGCACAATGATACATATGCACAAAATGGAATTATATCAACAAATATACAAAATACCCAAAATAAAATATTTACAGGTTTAAAAATATAAACATTGGTTCATTTATCCCATTAAATCATTGGAGTGGAGAAAGGAGAAAAGATCCTATTGCTATTTAGAATCTTTTGTTAAAACAAGTTTTAAAAACATAGAGTAGTTCTAGGAGACAATTTTTGATGTTTGGGGGGAATTTAACATTCTATTATAAAAATAATATCTATAAACCTACTAACAATTTTCCTCCTGTGCACAAAAATAATACAGCCAAAAGCTTGTCCTCAAAGACATGCCTGACTTTCAGGAAAACTAATTATAGAAATGGAGTTTCTCATTTGGATCTTCTTTGTCATTATTTTCAAATAACCTGCAATGCCCTATATTACGCTGAGATATTCCATATAAATAACTTGGTCAAAAACCTGAAGTTAGCAGTGAGCCTGGTAGATAGCTGGAGTCAAGTAAAAATGGCAAAAATTTTCTTTGCCTGTAACATTAGAACCATTTTCCCTGATGTTCTTGATAAAACGACCACTCTCAGATCCTTCATGTTCAGTTAAATTTGTTCTGGAAGCAATAAGAATTTGTCCCTTATTACTTTATGAGAGTCTCTCGTCTTTTCCTCAGAAATAATTGTGTAGTGGGGGATAAATGGCTGTAATGTAGATATTTGAGAAAGTTCACTAATTCCTTCAGGCTACCTAGGACCATTTCAATACTGTGTTACAAGTATTTACTGTGTGTCCACTCTATGCCCCTATGCAATCTGACCAGATATTTTTAATATCTCTGCCTTAGCTTACTAGATGATCCAGGTAGGTATCTGAGAAAGCTAAGTATGTCTCCGATAACCAGTCACCTTGGCTATATTTTATTAAAAATGTTATCTTCTCACACAAAGCAGAAAGTTACTCTACTAATTATTGATTAATTACCACAAATTACTCCAGTTTACATTTTAATAGAATGACCACCTGTTATTGAAATCTTCCACTGTGTCTCATTAAGATGAGGTCTCAAATTGATTTTAAAAGCATGATACCAAGTGTAGGCAGGCCATATATTAGGAAAATAACCTCCTTAATTATGACCATGATGCAATTTCAAATGGATTTTCCCTAAATACTGGGAGTATTAACAGAATCAGAGTGGGAGGAAACAGAGGTTGCACACTGCTGGATTCACTACTGAAATTGCTTTTTGTTGTATTATTGGCAAAACAGACATCAGATCACAAAATCTGTACGTAGACCTGCTTGTATGTAACTCTAAAGTAATTGATGAATATAGTCCACAATTTTGACTGGCCCAGGTGAGAAAAAAACCTGCTAGTCTCTGAGCTCTAACGTTTAGGCTTGCATGTATAAAAGCCATCAAAGAATTAAAAAAAAAAAAACACAAGTTCATTTTTAACTAAAATAGCCATCAGTCGGATGGTACCCACAATTATACACATCTGGTTTGGCTCTTGCAGTTCAAAACTTTGATCAGTTTCTTACTTAAAACAAGTTTTACAGAAATTGAATCATATGGCTAAAAATGTATAATTGAAGCAGAAGCTATAGAGTTAGGTTTCTCTATTCAGATTCAAATTCTGTCTATCACTTAGGAAATGGGTGACTTGGGACAAGGTATTTCACCTTTGCGAGCATCATTTTCTTCCTCTGCAGGATGGAGCCAATACCCACCCTCCATCGTCCTTGTAACAGTGGTGACAACATCGTGAAAGGAAGCACAGAGCATCATCCCGCACAGAGAAAACACACAGTATGTCTTAGGTATTTCCCTTCAATATAAAATACTCAAATTCATGATGACTGACTTCTAGGTCTTTAATAAATGTTAGTTGAATGAATTAATGAATTAGAAAATATGAGCCAGGATGCAATGGCCACAGACAGAATGTAGGATGCACTACTTTGGAAAGAGCCAAGACCTTATCTCTGAAGTTCAGAATTGTAAGAAGGCAAGGTATCAATCAGCGAGTCGCCATTTAAACAAACCATGTGAACAGCCAGAGTAAGCCTAGACTGGGCTCATGGTGGAGAAACAAGGGCAACGTGTTTGGAATGACCGACATCCTACAGGGAAGAAGTATTACCATGACAACAGGAGAGATTTCTGTCTATATTTTTGGTGTTAATCCTGAGAAGGAGAGGATGTTGTCAAAGGAAAGCAGAGTGCTTGCCTATTTGTCTCAGACACACACCTATTTTCAGCTTCATGGCATGGGTTAGCTTTGTTTCTACTGGAAGTGAACTGGTCATGACATTAAGCAGTTCCTAGCTTTTATGTTACTCTAACTTACTGAAGAGCTTATGGTACCATCCCAGAAGCTAGGGGAAAAGAGAGAGAAAGAGGAAAAAGTGAATGGGGAAGGGGGAAGATGAGATGGGATGGAAACAAACAAAAAGAATGAATTAAAGATGGCACGTTAGGGAAATAATATTGCCTAACCCACGTGGCTGCTAAGAGGACCACGTCAATGTCTGTAAAGCTCCTAGTGATCACTGGCACTTAGCAAGTACTCAGCAAATGTTCATTATTGTTATAACTGCTATTATTATTTTGAGAGGAATTTGTGTGGCTTAATCCATACCACTCCTGTTCAAGTTCACCCCATTCTTCTCCACCTCACAAACCTTAGACAACAAATGAAAAAAAAATAAAGGTAAAATAAAGTAAAGATGTTTTTCAGGAATGTTAAGAAAGTCCAATCACATTATAGCTATGTGTGAGCCCAGACCGAAGGTGTTTTTATGAAGTATTAGACACAATATATACCTCATGAACACAGGTTGCATTGAATTAAAGTAAACGGTTGTAAAATGTGCCCAGTTTCCATTCAGGAGGCTTTGTGACTATTTTAATCTTTCCTTTTTCAGTTTGAGAAAGAACACTTTTCCATAATCATGAAACTACCATTCTGAATCACTCCTTAACAGCCCTGTCTGGAGTGAGATAATAACATTCTTTATAAGTGGCTATAGTTGCAACAAACCATCTCCTTTAAAGAATTAGCACAGTGCAAAGGCCTTTATGAAGTAAATGCTGATCCCTTGCTTTCCCACACAGAGATATAAACCACCGGTCCGCCATGCTAGCTTTGGATCCCAAACAGTCATAAGTATTTGTGCAAAAGCCATCAAAAATTCTTAAGGCTGAGTTTCCACAGATAAGAACTGTGCTGTTCATCTCTGGCAAAGAAGCAGGAAGGAAACGGGTAGGCCAAGGTATTTGGGTTTCTCCTCTTATTTCATGCAGGTACTTTTAACGGGTCATTCCCAGTGGTGATAAGAGGCAATTGTGATGCGTTCTCTTTTTGTTTAAGAGTCTAAAATTCTTGAATTAATTTCTCAAGAATGATAAGGGGAGCAAAGTATCTGTGAAGATATTGTAACAAGCCTTCGTAGAAACCCGGCACGGGGACCAAGGCCAGATTGTCATCATTCAGGAGAGAAATCTGGAATGACTACAATCAGGAAATGTATTCCACTATGCAAGTGTCAAAAGACGCCACCATCATAAGAAGTGTCCTCTTACGGCTATCTGAGGGCACCAAGCAAACATCAAACATGGTGGGTACAAAGGGAGAGGACAGAAAGCTACTTTACTCAATCTCTTCATACAAAGTTAATGGTAAAAAGGCTCTGAAAACTAATCTGACAAAGATGTAAATAATGAAAACACAGAAAGATGTCGAAGAAATCTTGATACCTAATATAGTCTTTTTACCTCGGTAAGTGTGTAAGTAAGCAAAGGGTTATCTGAACATTCGTTTAAATGCAAATACTTCAAAACTACATCTGAAATTAAGGAAGAAACACTTTAAACCCAGTAAGTCATCACTCTCATAGATGTTAAACACTTTGTATTTAAATAGGCAGATAATTTGTGGAAAACATATCTAAAGGAAGCCCTTAATGTCCTATATGTCATTGTTGTTATTAGGTGAAATAATAAAAATCTTTTTCCTCTTGCCATTGTTGACGACGTTATAGTAAAATTTCTTCCAGTTGGTGCTAATGTAAAAGCATCCAATTGCCTTTAGTACTGATGTCAGAGCAGTTCAAGGAACATTGTCTGTGTAATGTAGTTATTAAAGTCAGGCTGTCTTTGTGCAGAGCTATTAAACTCACTGATAAATTCATGGTCAACAACTGATTTGACTTTTTCCCCCTCTAATTTGTCCAGCTCTCTGACTAAAGAGACCTAATGAACTAGCATCTCAGAATCATACACACATAGCAAAGGTGTCATCCGCTCATAATTTAATCCTTCCCATTACAAAAAAATCAGCAAATATGGCCGAATTAGGAAATGTATTAATAATAATTGGAATATAAGTCTATTAAAATGCTGGGGAAGGGGAAGCAATCTCCAGGAACATGAATGGGAGAAAGTAGCCCTTGGCACAAAAAAAAGCAACTGTGAACCCTTGTCTGTGGGTGGAAAAGGTTAAGATGCAGGCTTCCTGCACGGATCCTGATTTCCCAGCTAGCTACTGAGGCCATTTAATTAATTGCCTGCATCCTTCATTTGCCTGGTGTGGGTGGAATTCTTAAAGATAGAGAGTTTCTTAAAAAGTGGAAAACATATGGAAAAAAGAATGAAAAGAGAAAATATTTTACATCTTGTATAACTGGTTAATTGACAGGCAGGGGGAAATGAAGGTGAGCTTTGCTGACATTTCCCTTTACTTGTAAAAAGAAGACACAGCATAGTGGTATAATGGCAGAAACGGGCCCCCAAAACTGTGAAAGCAAAACCAGTGCTTTAGTCCCAGTGCTAACAAAATAGATTTACCAATAGATTGCCTTTACTGTTAGAATATTCTCATCCGTACTTCAGGTACTCCTAACTTTTCTGTACAATTGAACAAATGAACACATAAAACTCTGTCACGGTTTCACACAGAGGAGAAGATAACCCTCGCAAGAAAATGCACAAGAAGAAAATAAACATCCTTTGTTTTACGGCCAGAAATAAAATTTATATTCTGTACATTCACTGGGGGAAGATGAATGCATTTGGAGCCTAAATAGTACTATCAGCATGAAATAAAATTTAAATCCCTTTCCATCAGACAGAAATAATCTGTAAAATATTTCCAAGTGTACAGTACATGCCTTTGTCTGTTAGTTTGTGCACAGTTGAGTGCATAAGCACGTGTGAGTGTGAGTGGCTTTATGAATTCCTGGTGGTGGGTTCAGAGTGCCTAAGGCTATGCCTGATTATAGGACCTCATTTATACAGGAAATTAAATATTAAATCAGTACTTTAACATTAAGGATCTGACACAATGCAATAAAAGCCAGTAATCTGACTACTAAAGAAATTCAACAAATCTCTACCACCTCTTCTAATTGAATCATTGCAAATTTAAAATGGGGAACGATTTGCTTTATGCTACTGGCTCAAATTTGTTTCCCTTTGGTGTCTGTTTATTTTGTTCCCTTTGTACTATTAAAATAGGTTTCCATATACTTAACTTACCTCTTTCCTTCCTTTAAGAAATAGAAAACAAGCTTAGAAAGCACATAATAACAGCTCATTACTTAGGCAGTGTCTCTAGAAAATGGGAGTTATATAGAAATGTTTGTGCCATTCGTATACATGTAGTTTTGCTTGAAAATGTCTAATCTTCCTCATATCATGAATCAACTCCTAGTAGAAGCTGCAGTCTTTTGATTAAACACACCGAACTGCATTTCAAAGAGGATATTATATAATCATTAGATGCTAATAGCATTCTAGGAACCGCTTCAGTTAATCACTCAAACTATCCAAGCATATGGTAACCCGTTTTGAAATAAATGTCTCATCTAAAATAATAGGAAATATACATATAAGGAAACCACTTTTCAAAAACAAATCTTGACACAGAGTGTTTATGATACATAGGCTTGCCAGCTTCCTATTCTGAACATACCTGTCTCGATCATGAATCTATAAAGCAAAAGTCAAATAACATGAAAAACTTTATTTTTCTACTGGTTTTTTTAAATACGTTCCTCATTTGGGACTCCTCATGTTGTAGAATGGTCGAATCCAAAATTTTTATAACCAAGGTAAAAATCTCTGAAAACCAGGATTGGGAGTGAGAAGCGAATAGTCTCTTACCCAAGACAAGACAGAACCTATTCCTCTGGGACATCAACACAATAGACTGTTGTTGGTTTTTTTTCCCTGCATTGAGAGCCAGAGAACCCATATAAAACAAAAACAGAATTGCTTTAGGCTACAGTACATAAAAGAAACATCAGTGGTTCAGGGACAGTTATCATAACTTGTTATAAAACCAGATTTTAAATTTGAGGTTACTGGCAGATTATAAAATGTTAACAGCTGGATAAACTGTAAAATATGCATTATCTACACATGAAAAGGTTACAGTTTATAAACACTAAAATACTGTGTCTATTGGCATTTTAGTGAAATCTTTCCCTGATCCTCATTTCTTCACTGGGTGGGAAAGAAAAAGAAAAAGAAAAAGAAAAAACTGGCTCTGCTGAGCTTCTTCTTTCTCCCCAAACACATGATCTAAACCAACCAAACTGAAATGCTCCTTTATTGTCCTGGTGGTAGATACTGACCTATATGCATACCCAGCAACCAAAAGTAGGCAAGTTTTGGGCCAATCAATGATCGCCTCTGCTCATCAGGTAAATACCTGGCTCTTTCAGCTTTGCAGGTGTTTTCCACACAGTGATACAGCAAAGGGTCTTTTTCTTTTCTTTCTCTCTCTCTCTTTTTCCCCCTGGAAAGAAAAAGGAAAAGAAGAAAGGAAGGATGGAGAGTGTCGTGGAAGAGGAGGGGCTCCTCTGGTGTTGGCAGTGGTTTCTCTAGGCCCTCTCTGGACCCTGGCACAGCCAAGTGTCACGGCATGATGCTTACTTAGGTTGTTTTCTGCAAAGGCAAGTAAAGGTGACTTCCAAGTGTTCAGCGCATCAAAGGGGAAAAAAGTGATTTTTTTTTAAGGTAAAAAATTAAAAGTGCTTGAAAATAATTCTCAGGGAACTTATCTGGAGAGGAGAATCCCATGTGTAGCTCCCCCTCTCTGGTGTATCCTGCCCCTGCTGGCAGGCCCAGACACCTCCTCGGTCTAGGCTCTGGAGCAGGGATGGTCCTAAAAGCCTTTCTTTAGGAGAAACAAAACTTATTTGAGTGGTTTCCAGGGAAAGTTGTATTCCTTGACATGGGGTCCATCACATTGGCTTCGGAGACCTCACAACTTTTTGGCACTGTCATGGCACGCCGCTGCCCGGAGGGTGGTCCCGGCCAAACCCCGGTTGCTGACCCTGCGGACCAGCACTTTGGAAACTGGGATTTTTGTTCTGGGCATCTCACTCCTGACTGGTTGCTGGTGCACTACGGGATGGCTGGATGGAAGGTTCGCGAGGTGCTTGATGCTGATAGGGATTTTAGAGTCCTTCAGCAAACTGCCTGGTGTTCGCAGTGGACAGGTGATGGTGACTGGAGACACGGGCTTTAACCGGGACAAGCAGGACGTCTCCTCGTTGGCGGGAACCACGGCCGGGCTCCCATCCGGATCCGCGTAGAGATCGTAGAGCGCGTCCCCGCTGTAGCTATCCCGGGGGATGCCCGCCTTTTTGCCGCCGCCGGTGCCATCTTCCTCCGGCCCCGGAGTGGTGGAGTCCCAGTAGCCCTCGTCACTATTGGGGATCATCCCTTCTTGCTGCTCCTTCTCGGGCGGGTTAGGCTCCTCCTTGGGATGGAGCTCGATGGGAATCCGGCTGAGCCTCCTGTGCTTGCCCAAGGACACGTCCTTGACCCCTTCCGCACACCTGGCGTCTTTGGACGTCTCGGCCACCACCTTGGTCTCCAGGGCTGCTGCCGCCTTGGCCGCTCCCTCTTGGGGCCCTGGTCCTTGGTCCTCAGTCTGGGAGAGCATGTCCCAGAACTCCTGGAGATAGGTGTCGTCCAGCTCCTCCGGGCTCGCCATCTCCTCCCCTCCTCCTTGGTAGGCCACCACGCCGGGGTTCTTTTTAGAGAGAACTGGCTTGCCTGGCCCGGGGGCATGCTTGTCACAGCTGGGACCTGCCTCGTCCTCTTGGTCTGCAATAATATCTCCACAGCCTGTAAGAGAGTCAAAGCTTTTCAGTGAAGTCACGTCAGAAAACATCAAACAAATACGATCGGCCGATGGGTCTGAGGGTGGATCAACAGCGGAAGGGTCAGGGACGGCCGCCGCTCGGCCGCTGCCGCATTCCGAGTCGACAAGGGGGACGGTCTTTACCGGAACGTCACCTGTCCTGGAGGCATCCTCGGCCGTCTGCACCTCCCCAGCGCCCAGCTCGGGGGCTGCCCGGGGCTTCTCGGCGCGCCGATGCCCCGCGGCGTCCTCTCCCCGGGCGCTGTCGGCCTTAGGGACCCCGGGGCTGTGGGCCTCTCGGCGGTCCGGCACGTGGGCGCGATCGGCGGAGGCCGGCTCCGGCTCCGGCTCTCCCCCTCCGAGCTCACCTGCTGGGTCTCGCGGCGCGTCCCTGCTGGGCTTCTCCGGCTCGCCGGCGGGTCCGGGCGTCTCCTCCTTGACGCACTCCAGGCTGGCGGTGAGCGAGCCCGGCAGGATGAGGCCGCCCGGGGCCCCCGCGCGCTCGCCCTTCGCCTCCGCCTTGGCCCGCTTGTCCTTCTTGTGCCAGCGCATGCTGCTGAAGAGCCCCTTCAGCCCTCTCTTTTGTTTGCCGCCAGCCTTGCTCGCGTCCGCCGGCTCGCCCTTGCCGTTCTCCGCTCGCCCGTTCTTCTTCAGCAGGGAGAAGAAGCTGTGCGACTTCGCCACCGAGCTGTGGGCCAGGGAGCCCACGCCGGGCCCGGCCGCCCTGGGGGGACCCGGGTTGGGCCGCCCGCCGCCGCGGCCACCCCCGCCGCCGCCCCCGCTGTCGCCCCCGCCGCGCGGCTCCTCCTTCTTGCTGCTCTCCAGCACCACCACCTCGGCTAAGCCGTCGTGGGTCCGGCTCCTCACCATGCCCGTCGGACCCGAGCCTTTCCCATCCCCTTTGTTTTTGACCCCAAAAATGCTGGGCATGGTGCCACCCGATTTTCTCTTCTTGAATAATTTGAAAGCAGCTTTATTAATCTTCCCCGACGGCTGCTCGGCGGCCGGCGTTTCGGCAGCACAATCCCAATGCAAGTCCATGTCTGCCGCGAGGGTCCCGGCCCCGGCCTCCTCCTTCCTCCTGCAGACCCCCGCGGACGCGCGGTCGCCGCCGCCGCCGCCGCGCTCGCTGACAGCCTCGCCGCCGCCGCTGCTCCTGCTCGTCTCCATGGAAACCGAGCGGGATAAGCCGCTTTCGTCAGCCGTGGGCTCGCGCCAGGCTACTGTCATCCGTATTCTAAATCAACCTGAGCCCCTCTTGCTGCTGCCGCCGCCGCCGCTGCAGCAAAAGAAACACACATAAAAGACCATCTCCCCTCCCGCCAAGCGCTTATATAATACCCTAACCCACTTCGGACCCGACTTGGCTTTGTGCTGCATAGTTTTTCTGTGTGTGTGGCGAGAGCAGGCAGCAGAGTCGATTGCAGAAATTAGCGTCGTCTTTATGGAATTCAGATTCCATCCAATCTTAGCCACCTTCCGACTCCTCCTCTAGATAGGCTCTTTCCAGAAGCCCAGTCGTGGTTCACAGGATACCCCCAAAATGGACAAAGAAATTCCACCCAACACAAAATGGTTATTCCTCCGAGCGCCTATTCTGGACTTCATGAGTCTTTATGTCTTCCCCGAGCCTTTCATGTCTGTCCTTATCATTTGGGCACTAAGCCCAACAAGCATGGAGCTCGTCTGTTTCCATCTGTGGCTTGTCCACTACTGAGCACAATCTCCAGGTCAATGTTGGATCCTTACTAATGCGGTTCTGATTCTTGCTGCAAAAAACACCAGCCATCAGTCGAATATCGAATGTGGATTAGCAACTCTCTGCAAGGCAAGTGCAGCAGTTCTGTAAGGTGGAAGTTGACTGGTCCTTGGGGACAACCGTGGTTTTTATCCCAGACTCCAGCTCCTGGGGCTCAGGTCACAGAAGCCACTCCCTAGCCTGCATCTGGTCACAACGGATGAGTGGAGGGTGGAGGACACAGTTTGAGAACCTCAGGTCCACTCCACAGGTGGTCCTTGGAGTCCAGGGTCTGCCTTCTTTCCCATTAGGCAAAACACGGGCTTTACTCCCACACCCCCATTCTGACATCCCCTTTCCCCTTCACTATCCCTCAGGACTTCCTGCAGCCCCCTTCCGCTATGGGACTTGGAAAAGCCTGGTAGGGTCCCTGAATGCCCAGCAGTCTCTGCAGCTGCTCTGACCTACATAATCTGGGGAAAACAGAAACTTTGTCCCAGGGAACAGCCCAATCTGGGGATCTTTTCTGTAATCTGACTTTGAAGCTGACTGCTAATACTGTTACCCTGACACCTAATTTCCTCATCCATTATAATTATTCCATTATTATATACCCATTATTATTATTGCTAATAAACCAAAGGCTTATTAGCAATAAAAGAAGAAATTTGGAGAAGCATGTACATACATACATTATATATATATGATGTATATATGTTTAATATGTAATATGTGATAAATATGTAATATTAATATATCATTTATTTTATTGATAAGTATTATTTAGCAATATGTGATATTTACATATATGTGAATATCTGTCTTTTCCCTAATCATCTCGAGCTTCATTTTTTATGAGCTACTTGAATTATACCCAGAAACTCCATTCTCTCTTGGTTGAAGTCAGAGTTTTACTAATAACATATTGGTCATTGAATGTCCTATAGCATGGAAAACAGTTGGTTTGAATTTAGGCCTGAGGGTTGCCCTTTTCTGTTGGTTTTTATTGAGAACGTTGTTTTATAAAATTTAAAAAATAAGGAGTTTGGATTCAGGAGAGGTTTTCATTCTCAGCATTATTTTTTTAAAGATGTATTTATTTACTTATTTATTTGAGAGAGAAAGAGAGAGCACGAGTGGGGAGAGGGGCAGAAAGAGAGGGAGAGACTCCTGAGCAGACACCCTACTGAGCTTAGAGTCCAACTTGGGGCTCCATCCCACGACCCTGAGACCATGACCCAAAGACCATGACCTGAGCTGAAACCGAGAGTTGGACGCTCAACTGACTGAGCCACCCAGGTGCCCCCATTCTCGGCATTTGAATCTGACCAGGTCTCTGCCACTGTCAGCACAACATTTCTCCAGGACAGGGTGTAAAACTAAGACCGAAGAGGCTTTGGCTAGTTCTAACTGACCACTTGCCATGATGAATTAGGGTCCTCATTGCCGCGGAGAAGGAAGACGTATGAAGAACTTCAAAGAGAAATGCATTTGTTATTTCTTCACAAGCTTTTGAAGGCAATCAAAAATATTTTTGGTTCTTTTATACACACATACAATTGCTCTGATTGGTGGGGTACTACTTAACTGTGTCAATCTGAAGGAGTTAATGACTGGGATCAGGAATAAATGAAGTCATCCAAAAAACAACAACAACAACAACAACAAAAAAAAAACAAACTCCCCTTCTCCATCCCTGAGCCTGAAATTGGGAGGGGGTGGACCGCTTATCCACTGCAGAGCTCTAACCTACCAGGAGAAGCCAAGGTGAGTGAGTTTCATTTGCATGAGAATCCTTGCCCTCCACACCCATCCCACTTCCAGGAAACAAGTGGTGAGGACTTTGGGATGAGTATCATTCCTTTGAGATACAGACCTCCAACAAAGAGAAAGGGAAAAGCAGTCTTCAGTCTGGGGATAGATGCAGTGTTGGTGAGTCCTTGGTCTTGAGGCAGAAGAAAGCAAGGACGCTCAGAATCATCCTCACCCGAAGGCCAAGGAGAGGGTTAGAAGCCATGGTGTGAATGGGGACCTTCAAATATTCTCTGAGCCAGGATCCTTGTTTTGTTTTATCAGAAAAAGGAGAGCGTGACCAGCCTTCAGGGATCTTACAGAAAAATCAAGACATGTCGGGGGGAGAGCCCCTCCTTCCCAGGGCCCAGGAGCCAGCGAGGGATGTGGATGGTTAGAGCTCCAGCCCAGTTGCTGGGTGGCAGACTGAAGCCAAAGGCCATTGTTAAGAACCATCATAAGTTTTTACTCAAACCTTAAATTGTTCTTCACAGTCAAGAGTCAGCAAAATCTGTACTTGCACAAAATGGTGACTTTTGAGACAGATCATGACAGTGAAGATAATTTTACCAGGGAGGATAATTTTATCATTGTTTGGGGCTATAGTTTCCTCTTCTGTTTTTTCTTCCCTACTCCACCATGGTCCCCATCTGCCCCCCAAACCAGCCGTTTGAGAAAGCAAACATAAAATTAGAGTAGGAGAAACGTTTCAGAAAAACGCTCTTTCAGAGTGATAGGATGGTTTGCAAATGTGAACAGCAAGCGGATTTTGCTGGAGACATGTGCACGCTTTTCTTTTTTGGCACAGGGAGTGTTTATTATTCAGTCAGGGCCTTTCTCTACGGGTAGCGAGCATCTCTGGAGGAGGATAATCAAAACAAGAAAAAAAGATAAGAGAAACACAGGAGGAATCATTTGAGAGCTTACCTCCATCATCAGCATCACTGTCGTCAATTCCCTTTCCAGGGTGTCTTCCGACCAACCTAGCTCCAGTCTGTGCCCTAAGCTTATTGGGTGGTGTTTTTTATCTGAGGGGAATCTTCCAGAACATTCTGAAGAAAAGGCTGGGGGAGGAGCTACCCTTGAAGCCAGGGTGCAGCTGCTACTGTGGACCCCCCCACTGCCTTGTCACAGCACTCCCATTAAGGAGGCTGCTGGCTTTACCTTACATTTGCCTATGGTCTTTAAAGGGATGATGTTTAGTCAAGGACATTTGGAAATGGTATTTGAGCTGGGAGCCACACTGCCCATTTCCAGAGCACTTAGCTGCTCTGAAACCCAGCCCAACTGGCCATGTTGCCTTCCCGCTCTTGTCCTTCTCCACCCCCACCCTACCCCACCCCACCATGATTATCCTCTAGGGCGAGCGGAGTGAAGACCCTCGAATGTCTTTGTTATGAGGACCATCAGGAGGAGCTCCAGCTTTGCCAGCCTTGACCCTCATCTTGCAGTTAATTCTGTCCATGTGACCAAGGTCTATCCTTGCCCTCCAAGGGTCTCACACACACTGAGAGCACAAGGTGAAGTGCACAGTTTCCAGGATAGAACTGTGTGAATGCCCCTGGCCAGGGAGCCCAGGGGTCCATGCTACTGGCATTTTTCTGTGCCCTCCTTTCTGCGATGATGGCTCTAGGAGAGAACTTGGCAGACGAGGACTCGAGAGGTCTGAGCACAGTCAGCTGAGGCGAGACTGAAGTTCTTATGTTCCCATTTGCGTATTTGGATTCCTGATCTGTCCTGAACATCGGCTTTCAATGTGGGATAATAGCTGTTCTGGGTATATGCTTACACAGAGGAGAAATTCTTTTCTAATTAGTAACATGTAATGTAAAAAGCACCCCCCCTCCAATTCATAATATTCCATATCAACCCTGGAGCACAGCTGAGGCGGCTGAGGGGAAAGAGCTCCTCTCGAGAGGGGACAGAATCCCACGCAGGCTCTGGAATGGCCAGGAAGCTCAGAGGGTGACGTGTTTTGGGTTCCACAGGTCACCTCTCCTAAGATGTCACCCTGGCCCCGCCCCCGCCAGTTTGTACCCAGATTGTAGAGCAAGAAGGTATGAAGAAAAGACCAAACTAAAGCAAATGAGCCCTTGTCTGTAATGTTGAGGGGTCTCGGGCGGCACAGGTCTTGCAGAAGCAGACAATGCTAACATCGGGGTAGCTCCGGGGCCTCTCTTCTGGTTTTTGGTTCTTGTTGGCCATCATTGACATCCCCGGGCTTCTAGAAACATCATTCCCAGCTGCCTCCATCTTCACATGATGTTCTCCTTCAAGGGTCTGTCTGTGTCTCCTCGCCTTTTACGAGAGCACCAGTCACACGGCACCAAGGGCCCACCCCACTCCAGCATCACCTCATTTTCATTTATATCTTTGTCAAAATGGCAAAGATCCTATTTCCAAATAAAGTCACGTTTGCAGGTATCAAGGGATTAGGAGGTCAATGTATCTTTGGGGGCCACAGTTCAACCCACAGCAAGCACCACCACGAGCAGAGGTGACGGCATCCCCTCACCTTTACCCTTCAGCACAGCCACCAGTGCCCTTGGCACAGACTGTGATGTGCTTAGACTCGCTTCCATGGATTCAATCTGGGCGGGGGCTGCTCCAGCAAATGTGGACCCCCGGCAGACTGCAAGGTCATGGATGGCACTCCTGGGGTTGCCAACGGTGAGGGGACAGCACCATTGGCAGAGTGCCCAGGAAAGAAAATGACATCAGCCAAGACTAGTTATTGACACACACATGTGAGATCCCTGGGGTCTGTTGGGGATATCCAGGAAGAACCTCAAGGGCTGTCTGGATAGGAAAGAATAAGAGAAACACTGTGGTTAGTACTGTTCTCCAATTTTCTGCATGTAAGCCGGGGTGGGGGGGGCCCTGAGAAACAGGTTATACCTATAACCGTTGGTCTGCTCCTCTCCATAATTCCCTTTTCTCCTGGCCCACTCTTTGGCCAGAGCTACTCTTCAAAAACATTCCATCTCAGATTGCAGAGTGGGGTGGGGTCCCTTCAAGCTGGCAGTGCCAAGGTGGGCGCAAGGAAGCCAAAACCAGGCAGAACAAGGTCAGAGAGCAGAGGCCATGTGGACACGATGCCAGGGCTTTGGGCATGGACGAATGCATGTTAGGGAGCAGCCAAACTCAGCAGTGGGAATCATCAGATCCCAGAGAGGTTGCAAACTACAGCCAGAGTTCAAGAGGTGGCCCACAGGTGTTAGTGAAGATGCAAGACACAGGAATTCAAGAGGGAGAGCCTAGGAGGGTTCCAAGAAATGAATTAAAGCCCAAGCAACTGCCCCCTTGGGTGTATTTTCTCTCATCTAAAAGAAATTCTGCTGTGTCTCTGCTTCTTGACACAGAGCTGCATCACACACAGGGTTGCTCCAGCCCTCTCAGCAGATAGACAGTAAGCATGAACCAGCCCGTGCAGGTACGGGAGGCCCTTTGCTCAGGTATGTCCTTTCCACCTGGTTTCTAGCCACACGAGCATCCTGCTCTCTGCCACAGCATCTCCTTATCGCCACCATGACATTGCCCTGATTGTCGGCTCCCTTTCTCAGCTAATTCAAACTTAGTCTCAGAAACGTGAAGAGTTCCCTTGCTTTCCCATGCCACCCTGTTTCTGCCCCTGCCACACATCATAACATCTTCTGTGTCCCTGCCATGATGGCATGGGGGACACACATAAGGGCTCCAAACAGATAGTAGCAAGGTCCAACCTAGTCAGCTCCTAAGCTCATGGTGACATGGGGAAGCATGTCTCATGCCCTCTCTTTTGGAGATAACCTGGATGGACCCTGCAGGGAGCAGAGCCCCTTCTTATTAAAGACCCTGGCACTCTTTCTTCCTCTCCAACTTCTTTTCTCCCATCCCCAAAGCTTTGGGATCTTAAGTAGTCTAGGCCAGCAAAATACGTATGTGTTCTATTAAATTTATAGCTGAGGTTGCAACCTTGGCTCTTAAAGTTTAAATGACCCTGCTTCATGCATATAGGAAAACTCTTATACCCAATATACTGCCATGGGCTTTAAAAGCTTATTTTGTACTTCAAAAAGAGTTATCTTGTTTCTGTTCTCTTTTTTCCTGCATCTCTGCCTATGTCTTCTACTCTAACTTCCCACTCCCATCCATCCCCAGCCCCCTACACGCAACACATAAACACACTTGCTCTCCTAGTCTCTATTCCAACAAGTCTGAGCAAATTCCCTGAATATGTCACTGTCCACCTGCTTTGTACACACTAGCTATCACCTGGGGGAACTATGGCTCCCTTCACGTAGCTCATGTACCCGGTGCATTTCCCCATGTCACGGCGGTGTCACTATGAGGTACAGCAGATTCCCATGACACATCACACACGACTAGGCATTTTCTGCACAGCCTCAATCATCGTGGTGCCCCAGGGTCCACTTCCCATAAACTGACTCTGATTTGGAGGGACTGAGCATTGTGTTAACACGGAAGAGTAGAGTTCTTCCTCCTGTGACCAGCAGAGCCTCAAGTGAGTAGCTCAGTCATCTTAGAGGCTGATAATTCACTTTCTGGGGCCATCACCTCCCCTTTTTGAGTTGCATGGGATGGAGGGGGTTACTTATCTTGATATTCTAAATGTTACTTAGGATGGTGTTAGCTTCTGTAACAGGTCCCCCCAAATAATGACTCAACCCGACAGAAGTTTATTTCTTGCTCACCAGCAGTCCTAAGTAGGTATCCAAATCAATAGGGCAAGGGTTTCTTCCATGTGACCACCCAGGGTCTCAGATTTCACGTATCATATCTGCCCTGGGGTTCTGTTACCGTCCTCATCTAGTCGATTGTTGGGAAAGGGATCCTAGAAGAAGCTTCAACTCAGATGTGATGCATATCACTTCCTCTCATATTCCAACAGTGACAACTAGCCATACGGCCACATCTGGCTACAAGAAAGCATGGGAAATACAGTCTAATCATGCAAATATATTTAGCAGGTGTTTGAAATAGACTCAAGTCAATGAACACCTGACCACAGTGGCCATGGCCACCTCCGGACTATTTTAAGAAGGGCCTTCATGTTGCCTTAGCTGCGTCCATTAGCTTTTATTGAGTGCCTACTGTATGCTGGGGGCTGTCATGAATAAGCTGTGACCCAGCCCTTGATGGCAACTAGGAGACTCCCCAGTGTGAGAAACCTCCAGCCGACTGGACTGACAGCACCTTTGTTTCTTCCCAGGTGCTAGACCAGTGTGATCAGGCCTCAGCAGTGTTTTTTGGTTTTTTTTTTTTTTTAAGATTTCATTTATTTATTTGACGGAGAGAGAGATCACAAGTAGGCAGAGAGAGAGAGAGGAGGAAGCAGACTCCCTGCTGAGCAGAGAGCTCCATGCGGGGCTCCATCCCAGGACGCTGGGATCTTGACCTGAGCTGGAGGCAGAGGCTTTAACTCACTGAGCCACCCAGGCGCCCCAGGCCTAAGCAGTTTAAATGTTTGGTTTTATCTCCTTTGGAGGGGAAAAAAAAATACATACATACATATATATACATATATATACATACACATATATATACATATGTGTATGTATATATATGTATATATATGTGTGTGTGTGTGTGTGTGTGTGTGTGTGTGTGTTTTCCTCCATGATGGGATAATCCCCAAATAGCCAGGCTTACTTCGGTCCCAGTGCCTAACCACCTACTGGGTTTTCTGTGTGTACTTTAGGTTCAGTCCCTGATCTGACTTCATGCAGTTTGCATTTATGTTTCATTTCCCTCTACCACAACAAGGTTACTTCTTTCAAAAGAGAAATCTCAGCAGATGTATTCATTCTGGGATGTTTCCTGGACACACACCAATGAGCTCATTAGCCCAAGCTAACCATGAAGCTTTTCTCCCCCTCTTTTCTTCTCCTTCCTTTCTCCTTTCTTTTTTTTTTTTTTTTTTTTTTCTTTTTTTTCAGTTTGCAGCACAGAGCAAGATCATGTGGTCCCCTAGCAGCTCATTCTTGTATGCACATGGAGCAGGGACTGAAATTACCTCCCAAGAAAGAGGGCTGTGCTTTCTAAACATGCATACTTCTTCGGAGGGTCTGCTTTTGTTTAGCAAAGGCTGAATCTCAAATGGGGAATTTCTAGGTCAGCTACACTTTGCTCTAATAAAGGGAGAGCCTAGCCAAAAAGAACAGCAAAACTATGGCCCAAGCTTTCTGCAGTGTCTTGTCTGATTACCCAATTATTATATTACAGCTCAGATTAGGAAGGGATTAGGCCCCGAGCTTGGACAGATGGAGAGCACTATTAAAATACCCCATGTGGGGTTTCAGAGAGAGTAGCAAAGTGACCACCTGTCCCTGTTTCTTGGGTCAGTCTGTCCTCATTTAGAGCCGCAAGATCGCTGTCTTTGATGCCAGTGTGTGAAGAAACTGAATAGCACAGGAAGCGAGCTGGGGCCCCGCCCCCGGCTCGCCCAGAACTTCAGCCCTCATGTTTCTTTCCCTCCGTCTTGTGCCTTGCCCTAGAATGACCTGGCAAGAAACAGCTGAATTGGAAGTGACTTGGGGGTTGTTATCTCTCAGGGACCTTGGGAGCAGGTGTGGGACATTTTATTAGTTCATAACAGACAGGACAGTTTCCATTGCAGACCTCCTTTTCCTTCGTTAACTTCTTTTTTTTTTTTTTAGTATATGTGCCGCTGAAGCGAGCACTCCTTCGTTAACTTCTGAATGGGCAGCTCCTCCTTTCTTGAACTTCTGTAATTCAGGGCCTACGTGGGGCTGCTTCTGGAGCTCAGAAGCTGGAGAGATATAAGATCTGTCCTGTGTCTTTGTGCCTTTTCGCCCCTGTATTGGGGGAGCTCGGGATAGTCTCGGTACCACCTTGCTGGGCAAGGAAGCTGAGTGGCTTGGGCCTCGTGTTCCAGCCTTGAATTCACAGGCAGAAAGGTGCTCTAAGCAGTTCATTCAATAATTAATAAGCCACTTAGCTTTTCTGCTTCAAGTCCTTCATCTTACAGGAATGGTGATGCTGACCTCATAAGGATGTGTACAGGAACATTAATGGCTGATGAGAAAACATTATGCCAAGTAAGATATGTTGGTAATCTCAAAATTGTAATGATCTAGCTGGATGAGTATGTCTTTCTTCTATATCTAGCTCAAGTCAACTCAAGAAAATCATATTGAACACATTGAGTGCCTCCTCCATCAAAAACTTGGCCCCAACATGACAGGACATAGAGTCATGGGTTGACAGGGTCATCAATCCCCAAACTCTACAAACAGCCACCCATTCATGACTGGAAACCCATTCATGACTGGAAATCTCCAGGGAAGGGGGCTTCACCACATCCAGAAGCAGCTTACTCCATGTTTGGTCAATTCCATTGGAGAATTAAAAAAAAAAAAGGTTGAATTATTTTGTATCTTCACAGATTGCCCCCCTTAATTCTATCACTATACTAGTACTGACCACTTTTTATGGGCCAAGAATTATTCCAAGGGATTCTCATGCCTTATTTAATCCTCACAAGCATCGTGAGGTTGGGCCTCCCTATTTTATAAAAAAGGAAACTGGGGTAAAAATGTTAATTGATTTACTCAAGATGTAATAGCTAGTAAACAGTCTGACTCCACAGTCCACCTTCTTTTTTTTTCCTTTTTTAAAAAAATTATTTATTTATTTACCTATTTATTTGAGAGAGAGAGAGAGAGAGAGAAAGAGAGAGAGGGAGAGCACGAGCAGGGGAGAGGGAGAGGCAGAGGGAGAAACAGACTCTCCACCCAGCAGGGAGTCCTATGTGAGACTCGATCCCAGGATCCTGGGACCATGACCAAAGGCGAAGACAGATGCTCAACAGACTGAGCCACCGAGGTGCCCCCATAGTCCACCTTTTTTTTTTAAAGATTTTATTTATTTATCAGATAGAGATCACAA
The DNA here is from genome assembly GCA_004024625.1 of Mellivora capensis. Taxonomy (NCBI): domain Eukaryota; kingdom Metazoa; phylum Chordata; class Mammalia; order Carnivora; family Mustelidae; genus Mellivora; species Mellivora capensis. The sequence goes on along the minus strand of PISX010011306.1, from coordinate 30,674 downwards.
GTAGGCAGAGAGGCAGGCAGAGAGAGAGGGGGAAGCAGGCTCCCTGCTGAGCAAGAGAGCCTGATGCCGGGCTCGATCCCAGGAAGCTGGGATCATGACCTGAGCTGAAGGCAGAGGCTTTAACCCACTGAGCCACCCAGGTGCCCCATAGTCCACCTTCTTAATCACTGTTTTGGGGATCAGTTGCTGAATATCACTCTTAAACTTAGTGCTTCAAACAACGACCATCTTATTTGCTCAGAATTTCGTGGATCAGATATGTTGTCAGGGCTCGGTGAGATGAATCTTCCACTCTGCCTGGCATCCACTGGACTGCAGTGTGAGGGTGCCTAGAACTGGACCCCGAAAGTGAGCATTTCAATCAGCAAAGGTAAAACCTTCCTACTGGTAAGAGCCATCTTCAGAAGTTACATATCACCATATCCACCAAATTCTATTGGTCAGAATATGTCCCAGGGCAGCCTGGATTCAAGGGAAGGATAACTAAACTCGACATCTTTATTGAAGAGTGGCGAGACCGTAGGATAAAAGAACATGCGAGATGAGCAAGCTTATTATGACGGTTAGAGAGAATACCATCTGCCAGGATGGCTGCAACTTCTTTTTTGTTCTAGAAAATAAGTTCATACATACTTCCAAACAACTCGTCTTCTGGAAACCGCTTTTCAAGTATCTCCAAGACTGGTTTTTTAGGGTAGCCTTCTTTGTTCTTGAGCTGTTCCTTATCGTGCTATCATTTTCCTGTAACAGACCTGAGAATTTAGTGTCATATTCCAGGATGTGCCCAGGCTGGTACAGAGAAGAATGACCATCATTTTCTGTTTTCTAGATATGGATATTGAGTCAAAGGGGAATTTTTGACTGCCACACGGCATCGCATAGAAATTCTGTCCCCTGGAATGTGTTGCCCCTCACTCCATCCCTGTGCAATTGTTTTGAGGGACCCAAGTTAAATTCCATTTTATGGAATTTGGCCTGACGCTCTGATTCATCAGGCCTTTCTAGATCCCGATTTTGTGTTCCACTGTTTTCACGCTCCTCTGCCGCTTTCACCCAAACCTACATTGGACTCGTGACTTACCTCTCTCTTCCCTCCACATCTTCTTCCAAATCCCTGACAAGACTGTGGGCCCATTTGGAGACCAGAAGAAAGCTCTGAGGAACATCACTTAAAAAATGAAACAAAACAGAAAAAAACTCTCTCCACGTTAACATCTGGACACTGATCTGCACATTTGCAAACTGATAGGGCAGATTTGTTCAGCCAGTTGTGGATTCACCAACTTGTCTTGCTTTGCAACCAACCCCCCTTTGCACACCTCGTCTCAGGAGGGTCAGTAGAACAGCCTCTAGCTAGACTTCCAGCACTTCACAGATCTCTGGTGGGCCACCACCGGAATACTGGCAGCTGGGGAAACTAGGTCAGTCCGAATGTTCTCACTGAGGCCCTGCTGACGCCTGGGGATCCCAGCCTCCCCTCCCGGAATCCTTCTGCTCGCACTCCATGCTAGAATCTGCCCCACCTCCCCCATCTTTGGCCGGTTTCCGAACGCCACCACACTGTTCACCCATTCGCAGCCTTCTGGCACTTCTCTGCTCTCCAGACTTCCCAGTGATCACCTCAGCGGTGCAGTCATGGAATTAAATTGCAACACCCCTTAGAACCTGATCCGCTTACGAATCTGGGTCAGGAGACACAAAGCGAGAGTGTCCGGTGCTGCCCACAGTGTTCAGGCAATGTGGGGGCTGCTCCTTGGTAATACTGATGGCACGGTGGGCGTAAGAAAGGCAGAGTTTACCTTCAAGCCGCTTACAGTGTAGTTCAGGGGGGACGTGTGTCTGCTAACAATACTATAATCCCTGCCTTGAGGGGATGAGAGTGAAGCGCTAGAAGGTTTATAAGACAAATTATTTCCCCTTGGGCAGAAAACAAGGGTTCTTGGAGGCAGCGGCATGTGGAGTAGATACTAAAGAGCAGGTAAGTGGCGAGGACACAAAGGCTCTCACACTCCCTGTTTGCAGACATTCTGGAAAACAACCAGGTGGTGGTCTAACAGGTTCCTTTAAGATGCTTATACCATTGGACCTAGTGCTTTCGGAGTCCAAGGCATTAACCCAAACCCAAAGTTACTCAAGATGTTATTTAAATGATAGTGCCAGTTAATGGAACACTAGGCAACCATCAAAAGACTGTGAATGTCAACCTGATATCAGCTCCCGGACCCGGGAGGCCCTCCCCTTGTCTCGCAGATATCTGGTTCACATGGCCTGATTCACCGCGCCGCAATTTATGAAAAGGCAATTCTTTCCCACTAATTGTGTAGATTACCAGGAGCTTCCTTCCTTCCAAGTGATTTTTTTCTGCCAATGCTCTGTCAGGGCTGCCTAATTTAGCTTCCACTCTCCCCACAAGCATTTTATGATTTGGATGATTTACTGTGATAAGGAGCCATCAGGGAGGTCTCAGAGTATGCAAGTCTGCTCCCCTCACGCTCACAGGCCTGCTCCCTCTGCTCCCTGGAGTAACTGACAAAGAATGCCCCCTGCTCCTCCCCAGAGATTTCTTCTCAATAAAGGCGAATTTCTCCCTAAAAGGAATTCTTGTATCGGTTGCTAATAATATACACCCCCCACCACATTACTGTAGAAAGAATTTTTTATGACATGAGAAAATGCTTATGATAACACGAGCTAAGCAGGGAAAAAAAAAAGCAAGATACCATCTTAAAATTCTACCCAGTATCATATCAACTATGTAAAACAATATGCATCTAAGAGCAAATTTAGTGGAACGGGAGCAGTGGCCCTCTCTGGTAATGGGGGTTTGAGATTTTGGTTCTTCCTTACATACATTGCTGAATTTTCCGAGTCTTTAAAGATAATGAAAATATTTGGAGCCCACGTTCTTAAGAGAATAATATCATTTGGAAAAATTAAGGTCAAGAAATGAAGAAAAGCCAGTGAGGGATGGAAAATGCCAGCAACGCCCTCTGCCTTAGCGCAGCTGCCGGCTCCTAAATGATGCCTGGTGCTCCTTGCCTTGTTCCAATAACCTCCAGACTCCAAGGGAAAGCTTGACTAGTTATCCGACTTCTTCTCATCCTGTTGCAGATGGCCTCTGTGACACCTGGCGCCCAGGCAGGATTTCTGGGAGGACAGAGCTTCCACCGGTGGACCAAAGAACACTCCGGACAGCAATGCACAGGGTACAACTGCTAGTTTCCTCCCGGGGCTCAGGTGGCAACTTATCTCCCCGTGGGCTTGATGGCTAGGGGTGCTGTAACATGTACCCCGCTTCCCTTCTTTTGTAAGCTTAGCAAAACTAAGGGAGTAACCCAGGGAAACTCTCTCTCTCTTTCTCTTTTTAACCTCTGCTAAGCATTTAGCTTCTGACTAATCCATAACCATCACCCCAGATGTAAACAAGGAGCCTCTATGCAGCTCGGGCACCTGTTTCCTGGGGAAGCATGAGGATCTGTGAGCACAGGGAAGGGCCGCTGATATTTCTGTCTAAAGCCATTTCTCTGAATTTTCACAGAACTACCTCACAGCCACACACGATCTTACTGTTGTGGATGTGTGGGAAGCACACCAGCTATTCACAGCTCCTCCCAGGATAGACAGAGAGTTCGTAGGTGGGCGGCACTTCAATTCCTTTCTCTCTTCTGTTCCTCCCTCCAACAACATGAAGCACTAGAAGAAAATGTTTTCCCCATTAATAATGTGCATGAAATTGCTTGTAGGTGGTACGAGCAGACATTGTTCTCTCATGCCTTTAAAGCATTACAAGAGGTTGGTTCTCTGCACAAGCTGAGAAGACTCTCTTCTCGCCCCTGTGAGAATGATAGTGCTTTGTCACTCCCACTGAGGGGGATTGTCCTCATTCATGTGTGAAACGCTGTGTTTCCAGAGTACGGCTCCTCTCACTTTAGACATAGATCTCCTGAGCTTGCTTCTGTTCCCCACCACTACCCTCCTTGCAGGCAGGAGCAAGAAGCCAGGCAAGAATTCTCTGTTCTTGTACAGACTGAGGGAGGTACTGGAAGAGAAATGGATGACAGCTCTGAGTGCAGCCCCCAGGAAGGAAGAGGGAGGAAGGCCAGGGTAGCTGAGAGTCAGGAAGGAACCATCACAAAAGAGGGAATGGGGACAGAGCAAGAGGGGGAACCCTCTGGTAGATTCCAAACCAAGGCAATCTCTGCCACTCTGATTCTTCTCACTTGAAATACTCCAGTGGGGAACCAGGTCCCAGCAGCCATTTGATTTGGGAAATACTTTACCTTTCTCCATCAGCCATCTGGAGTAGCCTCAACTTTTTACCCTGATTAAAAAAGCAATTTTCTTAGGGCACAAATATGAAATCAAGACAATTCTGCTAGCTTTCCTTTCTAACCAGATTTATGGCCTAAGCGCTTCGTCTATAGAAAGTCTGGAAGGTTCTAAACAAGGAGGTGATGAGAATTGATATTTTCAGAATACCTCCTGGCCAACATGTGGAGGTTAGATTTGGAGGACAAGGAGGACATGGGGTGGTCAGTTAGGGGCTATTCAGCAATGCAAGAGGGCTGCTGGTGATTTGGACTAAGGTGGGGGCAACAGAGACAGGGGGAGGTGGCAACGTGTGCTCATGGACCGAGCTCTCAGCCCTCATAGTTAGTGACAGTTGCAAAGCTGGATTTGACATCTGTAATGACCACATCTACATTTACTCACTACTATTTAGTCAACAATTTATTGAGCTCAGTAAAGGAAACTAAGACAAAAGGCCTATCCTCAAAGCTACTTATAAAATCTAGAACGGAAGAGTCTGCATCTCACCGGATGTGAGATATACTTAAGAAGTATAGCCCAGAGGAATTAAAAACCTTCCAACGGGGAAAACGATCCCTGCCTGGGACAATCTAGGAGTGTTTCCATGGAGCAGGCCCAGATGTGCTGAACTGTGAAGGATGAGGGTCTTGGTGAGCATAAAAGGGGAGGAAGCCTTTCTTGGCCAAGTGCTGGCAAATGGGATAGGAACACCATGGGGACAGGAAAGTATCAAGTGTATTCAGAAGTCACGAGGGGTGGTTTGGGCTGGAGGGTAAGATCCACACAAAGGAGTCCTTTCTGGAAGAGAAAATCTGAAAGTAGATGAAGATCAGTTTCAGGAAGCTATAAGTAGAAGTGAAAGAATTTACTCTGTGGGCTGAGGGTTTTTGAGGAGGAGAGTGTTGGAGCTGAAGAGAGTTTACTGTTGTAAAACAGTAGGTTTTACAGGTGGCTGAAGGAGGCAAAGCCAGGACTTGGAGGTGGGTCACAGGTCTGGCTCTAGATGGGAAAAGAAACTAAATTCGAGAACCCCTTTGGGTGTGAAGCCATTACTGTCATTATCTGGTTGAAGGTGAAAGAGAGAGGAAAAGAGAAAGGGGAATTAAAGCGTGCTGAGGTTTCATGACCAGGAAGGGGGGAGCTGCTATGGGCTTCTAACTGAATTCCAGGTGCACCTGGCACCCAAGGGTGGAGGTCCCTTGCAAGCACATGCAGGTGCACGACTAACACCCAGAGACACCAGGGCTGAGTCTTCTTCTTGGAGGCAAGACTCAAAGCACGGGAGTGCATGAAATTGCCAAGAAAGGATAATGTAGAAGCAGAGAGGAGGGACGGAAAAAGGCTGCCGGAGCTATAAGGAGACAGGTTATCAAGATGGTTGATACTATGCTTGACTGATTATTAACTTGCTTGGAACCTGATGCCACCCTGACACATAGCTGGTCTGATAACATTCCAAATGACCTTCTAGCTCACTTATCTGGGTCTCCTGTCTCTACTTCATTGGATATTATCATGCCCAAGGAATAGAATTTACTGTTGCTGAGAGAGATCTTTGACAAAAAAATCTGTTGTAGAATTTGGCCCATGAGCTTGCTAAGCCTCACATGGGTTTTTTTGTTGTTGTTGTTAGTTTTTGCTTTTGTTTTTTAAATCATATGATAGCTCTGCATTTTTAGGTTTCCAGGACTCTATAAATGGTATTTATGTTTTCCAGGCTGTCTCAAAGTCATTCATTGATAATCAAACCCTAGGCTGGTATACCTTTTGGTATTTTTTGGTTTGTGATAGTGTATTTCCTTTTGTGAATACTACTTCTAGGGATTGTATCATGCTGTATTTTTGTATATCAAGATTAAAACAACCGATGCCTAGCTGGTCAATAATCCAATCATGTGTGCATTATGTACAAAATGCACTTACAGTGGACCTCAGCCATCATTTCCTGAGTTCAGATCTTTATTCACTTACAGTGGGGTTATGTCCCAATAAACCCATCATAAATTGAACATATCATAAATTGCAAATACATTTAATACACCTAACCCATCGAGCACCATAGCTTTGCCTAGTCTACAGTAGAAGTGCTCAGAACATTGACATGAGCCTCCAGCTGGGCGAAGTCATTGAACACAAAGCCCATTTCATAACAAAGTTATTGACGATCTCATGTAATGTATTGAGTTCTGTACTGAAAGTGACAGACAGCGTGGTCATCTGGGTTCAGAATGGCTGTCGGTGTATTGGTTGTTTACTCCAGCGATGGCGTGCCTGGACAAGGGGTTGTGGCAGCTGCCTGACATCGGACGAGAGGATCTCACCCCATATCCAACCCCAGGAAAACTCTGAAATTCAAAAGTCAAAGTCCGGTTTCTACTAGATGTGTATTGCTTTCAAAAATCGTAAAGTCAAAAATCGTTAAGTTGAAGCATCGTAAGCAGAGACCTATCTGCAGAGGGAATGTGAGAACCAGAGATTGGGGGGACCACATCCCAGATGGTAAGTTTGTGAACGGTTCAGAGGGCAAGACAGGGCCAGCTTCTGGGCGTGTCCCGCTGCACAGGGCCCATGCTGGGCTCATGTCCTCCTGCTGGGTCTTGAAATGGTAAACACTTTTTGAACAGGGAGCCTTGCATTTTTATTTTGCACTGGGCCGCGCAGATTAAGCAGCCAGTCCTGTTGCAGAGCTAAACACATGTTTCAGTGGTAATGGAAAAGGTCAGTGGGGTCTCTGCTGGAAACAATGCTTGAAGTGGCTCTTTAGGTCAAAGCAACGCAGGACCGCAAGGATGCCGCCCCATGGGCTTCCCGCAGTCCTTCATTGAGGTCAGCCTTGAGAGGGCCAGGGGCTTGCCAGGGCACGCTGGGAGCGCTACCTTTGAGGCTGGCGACTGGCAACAGCTGTTCACCCTGAGTGACTGAAGAATTTAGCTGCAAAAATCTAATTTGGGACTCCCTAATTAAGCTAATGAAGTCAGATCATTTTAATCTGTTCTTGGTCTAGCCCTATGTCTAATCCCCGAATAAATAGATAATTGTGACTTTGTGGCATATGTGCCCTATTTTGTAATAGATGAGCCAGGCAACATCTTTCTATGATTTTTGTCAAAAAAAAGGAACTGATTTTCCTTAGCCAAACTGAATGTTTCAGATGAGACAAAACTGCAATGCCTTTAAAATAAATCAGTCATGTTCCCATTTCAGGACCTTTTGCGGACTACTATAAATAAGCTGTGTCCAAATTGCCCCTTTGTCCTGAGAGATCCTATATGAGCCTAAATTTTTCTTGTTTTATGAATAATAAACGATACCATATACAGATGTCTCTTGAGACAGGCGGAGGTAGATGGACTGGAGACCAGGCCATTTGTCTCCTTTGTCCTCTTATTCTATAAGCCAGAAAATTCAATACTTCACCTTTAAACTATATCAAATTATTTCCCAGAGACACATACATCTTCATAACAGTGGGAAAGCCTCTAAAACCTGGAGACTGAAGGGACCGTTCCATTTAATCCGTCCATCTTCTGCTAGTCAAGATTGTTCTTTATGAAGTATTTCCACTACCTTTTCAAATAACCGAGATAAAGTCATTCTTCCCTTTGGAGTTTATGGATTCATTTATTGAATCTTTAAAATATTAATCCAAATATTAGGCTATTTTCACATATCATCTAGTCCTGTCTTCAGAGGGCTTTGTGTTTCACCCATGTAATTTTATTTCTTTTTTCTTTTTTAAAGATTTTATTTATTTAGGGGTGCCTGGGTGACTCGGTTAAGCGTCTGCCTTCAGCTCAGGTCATGATCTCAGGGTCCTGGGATCGAGCCCCACATCCGGCACCCTGCTCAGCAGGGAGTCTGCTTCTCCCTTTCCCTCTGCCTCTTCCCCTCCCCCTACTTGTGCCCTCTAAAAGAAGACTATATTTATTTATTTGAGAAAGAGGGAGAGAAGGAGAGCACTCTTTTTTTTTTTTGATGGGCAGTAAAGCAAAGTTTATTGAACCACAATAAAAAGCTCCCAAAGAGGGAAGAAACTGGAGAGGGTTGCCTTCACGTAATTTGATTCTAAACATATTAGAAAACACAGGCCCCATTTACAAATTGTCTGGTTGGTTACTACTACCACTAATAACTAGAAGGGGTAATGTTGGGTGCTTGTCCAGTTCATCAGGAGCTATGGTCACACTTTGTTTATATTATCACTTAATTCTTGCAGACAAGAGGAGGGGACTCCTGCTGTTAGACATGAGGAAATGGAGGCACAGCCTGTCTCTGCCTTTGCCCAGGTGTCCAGCTGGCCAGCGGGGGAGGATCTGAGCCGGGTGGTTCCAGAGTTCCAGGTACCCCTTGAGTCTTTCACATAGGAAAGATCTCTGTCCTATTGGCTCCGAATTACCTCTCACTCAGTTACATCCTACATGTAAGATTTCCATTTAAGAGTGCTGCTGAGGCAGTGTGATGGTCAGCACACTGCATCTGCACTACCAGAGGGGGAAATCCTCCCAAATCATCGTTGAGCCCCTATTTGCCATGTGTGAGGCTGGAGACTCCATTCAGGGGATACAGAACTCAGGGGAACACAGACCCTCCTAGGAGAACATATGGAAATCTTCCAAATTTCCTTTGCAGAGGTAGCAGCCAACCATCCTGGTTTGCCTGTAACTGAAAGATGTATGACTTTCAATTTTAAAATCAGGAAAATCCTTGCCAGCCTAGGATGGGTGGGTGAGTTACTCCACTAACGGAAGAGTAAGTAGTGCCATGTGTATTTTGAGACAAAAATACGTGCACTCCTGTTTTGGACCCTATGGGAACAAACTGTGGCTTTGTTCACCTTTCTGTGGTACCCCAGGATCACAGAGGCTGAATGAGCCACCTTGATAAGCAAGTAGTATGCTCAAGACCCACATCTTGAACATTGTGAGTCCCTAAGGATTCCAAAGTGAATATGGTCAGACTCAGGGAAAGACAAGCTCAGAGGAAGACCCTACAGAAGCCCTGTGGATGTGAGGAAGAAGAAAACATGGAGCAGAGGTGCCTGCATGAACGGGAGTGCTCTGGGAGGAGCGGGATTGCCCCAGAGGCACCATTTGCCTCTTCTCTCTCTCTGGACTCACCTCTACCAGCCCATAATTCTCCCCAATGACACTTGATTCTTTCAACAGCAGACAGCAGGGAACGGCGCTCTGCTTGGCCACTCCAGTGCCCCCTGCCAACCCCCCATTCTCCTAGTGGTGACCACAGCAGCATTGTTTCTAGTCTTGGCCTATCTCCCCATGCTCTGCTATCTCACATTGAGGCAGCTGGACTAAGTTCAATAGGGCAACATGCTGGAGGGAATACATTTTCTCCCAAGACAGAGGCTACTGTTCATTTAGGTGGAACATTTAGGTGGAAACCAATATGGTGGAGGGTTTTCATGAAGACCCATGAAGGAATCTTGGGAAACTACAGAGAACAGAGAAAGATAACCAACTTTTTTCCCCTTTTCTTTTGATATTTGTTGCTGAATAGCTCCTTGTTTACAATCCTTTGGGCATGCATTCAGTTCCTATGACAATGCCTATGGCAGAGCCAAAATGTGAACTCAGACTTATTGTCAACCACAGATGTGCTGCCAGAGTCTGGGTGAGGCCATGCAATGAAGGAATATGGCATCAGCTGAGCACGCAACCATCACACTAGTCCAGATGGGGAGCTTTTCACTTAAGGTTTGAAAATCCTCAGTGGAGAAAATTCTAGGGAGAAAAGAGGAGAAGGCAGTTGAATTTGGGTCACTGAACTTAGTCCGATTTCAGAGAGAGACAATACTTCACTGCTGTTGAGTCATTTGTTGAGCCAAGGACACGTACTTGTGATCAGGCAGTGGACACATAGCAGGGTCCTCTGGGAGACAACAGATGCCCAAATCATATTAATGTGTAAGCTGATTTAAGATTCATATTAGCTCGGGTTAAGTGTGTCACTAGACTAATGATTTTTTACTTCTATTTTAATTCTGAGGTTGAAATGGGAGCAATTGAAAACAAGCATGAAATTAATTCCCTATAATCTCTCAGTAGGAATAGACATCAATATCATCCCTTGCACTGAAGGAGTATTTGGTTCAATAAAAATTGAGTGTCAGGCGCTACATTAATCCTGTGGAAGGGTGAATCTCCTAGTAAAATAATTATCCCATGTAATTTTTATACCCTGGTCATCTGTGTTCATGGCTGGGCTGCAAATTTCATGAGAATAAAGGCCAAGTCTGTCTGTATCTCTTATGCTTCCTACAGTGCCTGGAGAGCATATAGTAGCCCCTCAACAGATATTTATCAAATGAATGAACATTGTTCAAGTTAGGCAGGATCTCCATCCTTAAATTGTGGTAAAGGAAACAAATATGATTTAAAAAAAAATTTACACAACCTGACTGAACTAATTGACAAATAGCAGCACCTCACATTTATGCATTTATTTAGCCAATAGATACTTAAGAACAGGGCACCGTGGTAGGTATTGGGAATGGAATAGCAACAAAAAGACAGAAGGCCTATGAACCTCTGAGGAGCTTCTATTCTGATTGAGGAAACTGGCAAAAAGCAAATAAATGAAGAGGGCATAAAGCCTATCAGGATCTGAAATATACCATATGAAAAAAATCAAGAAACCAAGGAAGAGAAAGGGAGAACTGAGAAATGGGGAGGCAGGAGAGGGTTCCATTTTAAAAGAGGGAGCCAAGAAAGGAGCAATTTGGCCCTGGGTGGGGGAAGTACCAGGGAAGGTGGGCGTGATTGAGGTGGCCACGAAGGTTCAGAGGGTTTGGCGTGGGTGGGATGGAAAGCCCCTTCCAACTGTTGGAGCCTCTCTCCTGTAGAAAGAGTAGTTCTGGAGGCAGCTCTAGAAGACAAAGCAGGAACAGGCTGGAGGGGAAAATGAAACTCTTGATGGGTCTTCCCTGTGACTGACAATCTGAATCTGTGTTCTTCCAGGACCTTGGCCCAGCCATGCTCAGCCTGCCCTCCTTCAGGCCCCTGTCATGCTGGTCTGGTATGGTTCCGCCTTAGGGCAGGCAGCTGGGGAAGGGCAGAGGAAGGAGAACAGCCAATCATGATACTTGCTGGAATGTGTCTGTGTGTATCAGAGCATCAGCAGGAAATTTTCCCCTGCTCTGGCTCCAGCAGTGGAAGGCAGCGCCCTCCCACCACTCACAGGTGATCAAATACTTTTCAACCTTGGAACCCAAATCTTTGTGCCACATCCTGCTGCTATGGTAGCCCAGTGAAATGCCCACCTGGTGCTCTTCCATTTGTTCCAAACTTCCCTTTTGACCAATTGCCATTGTCCTAGATTCATCCTTTCTCTCAAATTATCTTTCTCTTCTCTTCCCACTCATGGTCCACCCATCCTTCCTCTTTGTCTCCTCTTCTGTCTCTGCTTCCTCTTCACAGCACTGAAAATTCTTTCAGATTCTAGCTAATAAAAGACTGGGGCACCTGGCTGCTCAGTCAGTGGAACACGTGACTCTTGATCTCGGGGTTGTGAGTTTAAGCCCGCAATGGGTGTAGAGATTACTTAAAAATAAAATCTTAGGGGCGCCTGGGTGGCTCAGTGGGTTAAGCCTCTGCCTTCGGCTCAGGTCATGATCTTAGGGTCCTGGGATCGAGCCCCGCATCAGGCTCTCTGCTCAGCGGGGAGCATGCTTCCTCCTCTCTCTTTGCCTGCCTCTCTGTCTGCTTGTGATCTCTCTGTCAAATGAATAAAATCTTTAAAAAAATAAAATAAAATCTTAGAACAAAACCAAATACCATTAAGGCAATGTATACCTAAGGAAAAAAAGCAAACAAGCAAGAAAGAAAGAAAGAAAAAAGAAAGGAAGAAAGAGAGAAAGAAAGAAGACAAAATTTTTTAAGTTAAAACCATAAAAGTGGGGCACATGGCTGGCTCAGTCAGTAGAGCATGTGATTCTTGATCTCAGGGTCATGAGTTTGAGCCCCACACTGGGTGCTGAGATTACATACATACAGAAATAAATACTTTTTAAAATAAAGTTTAAAAAAAGCCCATAAAAGTACCAGAAAAAAATCACAAGTGATTTTGATTAAAAATGTACCAATACCCTTTCATGGTAAAAACTCTTGGAGAACTAGGAATAAAGGAGAACTTCCTCAATTTGATAAAGAACATCACAAAATGCCTATGGCTAACATCACCCCTAATGGTGAGAAACTAGAAGCCTTCTTGCTAAGATTAGGAACAAGGCAAGTATGTCCCTTCTCACTACTTCTTTCCAACATTGTACTGGAAGTCCTACTTAATACAGTAAGATAAGAAGCAGAAATAAAAAGTATGCCAACCAGGAAGAAAGAAATAAAACTATCTCGTTCACAGATGACATGATCATCTAGGTAAAAAATCTGAAGGAATCAAACAAAACCTCTTAGAACTAATAAGCAGATAGAGAAAGGCTGCAGCAAACAAGGTGCAGTCAACCCTGTTCTATTTATCAGCAACAGACAAGTGGGATTTGAAATAAGGGGTGCCTGGCTAGCTCAGTCAGTACAGCATTATGACTGTTGATCTTGGGGTCATGAGTTCAAGCTCATATTGGGCCTAGAGCTTACTTAAAAAAATGAAGTGGAAATGCAATGCCACCTCCCAAATGAGGTTTAAATCTATACCCCAAAATGAGGTATATATGTAATAAAATATGTACAAGATCTCTATGAGGAAAAATACAAAACTCTGATGAAAGAATCAAAGATTTAAATTAATGGAGAGATATTCCATGTGCATGGATAGAAGATACAATATTGTCAATTTGTAATCCCAACCAGAATCATAGTAAGTCTTTTTGAGCATATCAGCAAGCTGATTCAAATGTTTATATTGAGAGGCAAAAGACCCAGAAGAGCCAACACAATATAAAAGAGAAGAACAAAGTCAGAGGACAGACAATCTCTGACTTTGGGACTTACTGTAAAGCTACAATAATCAAAACAGTATGGTATCGGCAGAAAGAAAGAGAAGAAAAAAGGAAAGAAAGGAGGGAAGGGAGGTAAGATAGAAAGAAGGAAAGAAAGGAAGAAAGGGAGAGAGGGGAGGAAGGGAGGGAGGAAGGACGAAGACAAATAGGTCAATAGAACAGAAGGAGCAATGGCAATACAAGGAAGCAAAGACCGTCTTTTCAATAAATGTCACTGGAACAACTGGACATCCACTTGCAAATATATGAATCCAGACACAAATCTTGCCCCGTTCACGGAAAGTAACTCAAAATGGACCATAGACCTAAATGTAGAATGCAAAGTTATAAAACTCTTAAAGACAGCACAGGAGAAAATTTAACTAATTTTTGGTATGGTAGTGAAACTACTCTGTATTATGGGGATATTATACATTACACATGGGCATAGTAAATAGATTATACTCTGTATAATGGGGGATACATGTCAGTACGCATTTGTCAAAACCATTAGAATGCAACACCAAGAGTGAACCCCAATGTAAACTGTAGTCTTTGGATAGTAACTATGGGTCATTGCAAGGTCATTGATTATAACAAAGGCAGCATTCTGGTGCAAGATTTTGATAGCAGGGAGGCTATGGGCCAAAGATCACACCCTTTCCCAGTCTTTGCATATGTCCAAGTATGTCGTGAGTGCATCATTTTCTCACATGAATTCTTGATTCTCCTTTTTGACGAGGGCAGAATGTTTTCCTGAATAGATTTCTTTAATCTGGCCTACAACCATTTTCGGTTCTGAGTGTTTGGATGGTCCGTTGTTGCCTAACAAATCACCCAGAGCACAGGGGCTTCAAACAACACTCGATGTCTCGTGATTCTGTGGTGTGCCTGGCGGTTCTTCTCGCTGCAGATGGTTCACACTTAGGTGTCGCTGTGGGGCGTGGGCTGGCCTGAGAAGCCGGGGAGGTCCCGACACCGCGCAGCGCAGGCACCAGGAAATCTGATGGAGTGCCTCAGTGCGCATGCTCCCCGCTCCGAACCGCCGCAAATCCTCTCTCTGCGCATGTGCCCCCTCGTGCTCCATGGCCGCCCTGTGTGGCCTCTTCCTCACAGGCCCGCTTGGACTTCCTCACAGCATGGCGGCTGGGTTCAAAGAGCGCAAATGGGAGGCTCTTGGGCTTCCCTAGAAGGGGTACAGTGACACATCAGCGGCATTCCATCAGCCAAGCGAGTGAGCTGCAAGGCCAGCACAGGCTGAAGCTGCCTCCACCTCTCGGTGAGAGCAGTGTCAAAGAGGCTGTGGCCCTATCCTCAAACATGCTGCCCAAGGGGGAAGGACAAACAAGTGATGGCCGCTCCGACGCTGAGTATGTCCTCGTCAGACACCCCACCGGGCTGCACTGGTGTTCGAGGTAGTGGCAGCTGTGAGGAACCCTGACAGAAATCCATGAAATACTGGTCTTGTCGATACTGGCACCGCAGTTACTACTGTGCTCCCCACCTTCTCCCTCAGCCCGGAAGGCTGGCTCCACCTGCTTCTTCAGGTGCAGAAAAGTGCGCCTGTCGTTTCCTCTCTAGCTCAGCATGTCTTCAGGCTGGAGAGCCACTGACTTGGCATTTGTTAAGGGTCTTCTAGCTGGCAGTCCAGTGGAGATGATCACCACCTTCTCTCGTTCTAGGTAAGGCTTGGGATGGTTAATTTTATGTGTTAACTTACCTGAGCCATGGTACCCCAATATACGGCCAAATACCAGTCTGGATGTTTCTGTGAAGACGTATTTTAGATGAGGTTAACATTTAAATCAGTAGGCTTTGATTACCCTCTATGACATGGTGGGCCTCATCTAATCAGTTGAAGGAATTAAAGGCCTGATGCTCCCTGAAGAGGGAATTCAGCATCCTGTCTGCCTTCAGATTGAAGCTGCAATTTCCACTCTTTCCTGGGTCTCCAACCTGCTGACCTGCCCTACAAAAACCATCTCACCTTACAGGTGTCTTTAGGATCAAAGGCTTTCTAGGACTGGCAGGTATTCAAAGCTGACTTTTATGGAGTGTGGGGGTGAATTTTATGTTAATTTTTAGACACTCTTCTTTGTTGGGGTTCTTTCACCCACAGGTCTTTTAATGTGGGCAATGCCCCCATAGGCTGACAATTTGTTATCTTCCCAGCCCTACAGGTTCCAGATTTCTAGCAGCACAACCCCCATGCACACATACATAGACTGTCTGTTACTGCCCCAATGTCATTGCCTGTGGCTTTCTCAGATGAAGTTCTTTTTAAGATGGCTCCAGTCTGGTTCTCTCTTCTGTGTAGACCACCTTTCATTCTAGCCCAGTGCCCAGCAACAAGATAGAGGGTGTCCCTTAACTTTGGGGTCTCTTCATTTGTTTCCTTTCCAAATTCTCCCCAGAGAGACAAGTAGGTACATGTGACTGATGTGATAATTTGGAATGGGGTGGGGACAGCAGCAGATGTTGACATTTCTTGGGGATGAGGGCTACTGCTATTTCTTAGCGAATGATTATCAAAAAGGAATCTGTTCCATCTTCTCCTATCATCCTTCCTCTCTGCCATGTATGCAACAAGGTTCTCCAGACTAAATTCACCACCATGGGCCTCTCCCAGAAGGTCCAAAGGCATGTTGGTGCCTAATATACTAGTCAAGGACCTTTTGGCAGCAAGTAACAGAATATCTGACTAAGAGTGGCTTGAACAGTAAGGGTTTACGATTATGTATAATAAGTATAGAAGTAGGCTCTAGGTCAACTTCTCTGCATTCTCTTGATATCTCTTTTGTGATCCTCTTGGTCGCAAGATGGCTGCCATAGTTCCAAACATCACATCATCCACCATAACATATGAAGACAGGAAGGAAAGGATAAAATCACTTCATGTACCTTTGTTCTCTTCAGAATGAAAAATATTTCCCAAAACTCTCTAACAGACTTTCCTTTTCATCTCACTGGCTAGAGCAGGGTCACATGCCCCCACTCCTCTCCCACCCAGATCCAATCACTAACAAAGGGAATAGGGTTAGTTTTAGACTAGTCATGATTCATCCTCTGGAGCTGGTTCCATTTTCCTTTAGCCAATCCTAGAATAAAGTTGAGACTTCATTAACAGGGGAAAGAAAAGACTGGATGTTGGTAGACCAGCAGATTGTCACCACAGGCACCAAAGACAAATGCCACCTCCTCCTACTTCCCCGGGGGGCAAATCAGGAGACAGCATGTATCAGTCCTTCTGAGAAACAGAACAGTCACACACATGAATGAGTTCTGCAGTTTAAATAGGCTTGTTCCGACATCAAATTGCCCCTTTGAAGTCCCTGAACAGGCTGAATCAGAGAGCAGGAGCCAGTGCAGGGGTACCACACCAAGACGCACGCCCCGAGGCTGTAGGACCCTCTGCCTCACCTGGGAATCCATCCGTGTGTTGAGGCCGGGTCCCTGGGCAGCGTGCCAGCCAGGCCTCACTCTCCCTCCGACTTCTCTGGCCGGAGGGGGGCGCTGCTGAGGACTCACAGAGCTGCCCAGTGGTTTAAGAAAACATGCTGGGGAGAGAGTGGGAAGCAGGGGGGCTGGGCCAGACTGTGAAAATCAGCCAGAAGCAACGTGAGGGGTGTCGGAGTTCTGACAGCACAGGGCACTTGGCCCTGGTGGGGAGAATCTGTAGCCTGTAGCCATCTATCTGGATGGAAGCTAGAAGGCGGGAGGAGGTGGAGAGCAGGAGCAGGCCTTTTGCTGGGAGAGCTGTGGACGTGACTTCTAGTTCTGCTTCCTCCTGCTTTCTGGTTTCTGAGGAACACTTGAGTAGGTCAGCCTGTAGCTTGTTTTAATTAGTTTGAATATCCATGCTCTGGGTTTGGGGGTTCATTTAATTTTCACCACTGGCAGAGATTAATCCAGGTCTACTCTTGGGGAGTTTGAATGCTAAATACAGGAGTGGACTTAACAGAAGATAGAGGAAGCCAAGTGCAGGAGGGAAGGCAGGCATCAGAGACCACCAGCAGGGCAGGAGCCTGTGAAAACAATGCAGGGAGGAAGCAGTGGCCAAAAGAAGTTGTTCTGTGATCAAGATGAGTGCTAGTATGAGAAACCAAGAACTGATCACCTGGGTACCCAGGCAGGGGAACAAAACTCAGGGCGTTCTTGCTGCCCTGGGGGCCAGGCTGTCCTGTTCTGAGAGCTGCTTTTCATACAGAATGAGACAGCCCGCCTCCCTGTCCCTGTCCTCCTGAGTCCCTGTTGTATGACACGTACCTGTTTTCTTTACTTCCTTACATCTCCCTTCATAAGCCCTCCTTACACAAAGTAATCAGGTAGTACTTCTTATAGCTCATTACGATCATTGTTCAGTCCTTAACTGTTCCTTAACCTTTTTCGATTTATTGTTTCTCAATTTTGACCCCCAAATCAATAAGAACATTTTTCTGACGGTGAGATAAGTTCCGGGTCTCTGTAGATGAATGCTGTCATTGTGAGGGTTCTGGTATGAATGGTGTGTGCCTGTGTGGCCAAAATATGGATTCATTCGTTCATTCATGGCTTCATCCAACACATACTTAATCGGCACTAGGTGCCGGGTTTGAGGTTTTGGGAGGAGCAACATGGCAAGAATATGTCACCGCTACCCGGAATATTTTATACCTTAGAAAATAGTATAGAAAAACTAAAACCAAAAATGAGTGAACTATAGAGGAAGAAAGATTACAAAGATGTTCACTGGCCTTAGGGAAGGAGAAAGGACCACAAGGCCATGTGCCTCCTGTTGGGGATCAGAGAGAAATGCAAGGATCACCTGGGGCTGCATGTTGGGTCCTTGAGGGACGGAGGACAGCGCCCGTCCTCAGTGCCACTGGTCTTCTCCAGACAGGCAGCCTGGCCCCCGGACAACCCAAAACTTTCCTGCCAGCACCCATTGGCCCCGGGCCTTCCAACACATTGCGGCCAACCCCAAACCAAGCTCTGTGCTTCTGGCAGGGTTGTCGAAGGCCCAGGCAGCCGAGACAAGGCCTACGTTCTGGACACCGGTGGCCATGTGTTTGGCTTTTAAAATAGAAAAATAATGAAGGTATGTGAGGCCAAGTGCAACTATAACACTGTCATAAATGATTTCTCCAAAAGAGCTATGTAGATGTGAGAGCTTTTGTGTGCCAGGGTTTCAGATGCGTTCCAAGGAAATGAAATGTGACTTCTACAAAGATGCCAGGATTTTTTAGAATGAGTGATTGTGCCAAAGCATTTGCTGGTTATATTTTGAATAATCAAGAAGGGTCGGCTGCCACTAATTGGCTAGCTGATTCAAGGCCAAAATCAAGACTGGATGTTGGGTTCAAGTGCACATCACTTAAATTATTTTTTTAGGTAGTGGCATCATTCAGAGTCCAATAGATTCATGTGTTCTATCAGAATCCTTCACATCTGTCATGAGAAACATGCTCTTAGCACACCTTCAAAAGGAGGAATGGCTTTTTCTATTTTTTGCCCTACATTTTGAACATTACACTCCAAGAATGATTATGTGCTCATATTTACTATTATTATATCACCACTGCCCGGGCTGTTACACGCTGCATGGCAACCACCCAAAGACAGTGGCAACTGTAATAATCTGTGAAACACTTTGTTCCACACCTCCCTCAACAGCTCCTTGTTAGTACAAGTGAGAAGAATTTTACCCAGCCTGAACTCACTCATGAAGAAACATGGATCCAAGATGGAAAAGTCCTGGCAGGAAACAAACCCTTGACTTCCGACTCACAAGCCTAAAAAGAAATGATCCTAATAATCTGAATAAAACAAACGAGAGCAATAAAACAAAATAAGGCATTTAGATAAAGAAGTTTAAGAAGACTTTATGAAGTTTTTTGACTCTCCACAAGGACAAAATTCTCCTCACCACTCTGGCTGAGTTAATCTGGCCTCAGCTTTGCTTCATGTCCTTCCAGAATGTATTATGCACGTGAAGAGGGATGTTTCATGAGGGGAAATTGGCCTAGCTCTGTTTTTCCTTATATTTTGTATGTTGACATCTTGGACACTTCTCTCTGTGAGGCAGAAACAGTCATTGGTTTGCAGGGACAAAAGTCACCACTGGTCTCACCTGGAAACTCTCCTTGTCCCCCCCACGCCCCCAGCACATCCCAAATGAGACAGGGAGGGTGTCCAATTATCTGAACGAGAAATGGGGGAAAAATACCCACAAAACAATTGTTTTTTCCCCACTCAGTCATTACGTCATTATGTCACTACCTGCAGGAGGGACTCCAGTAAGTTGTTGAATGGACAACTCACCGTTCCTCATAGATGACTGTCCCGGCCCAGTTAGCCGCAGCCAGTCCCCTCTAAGTGAGATGAACTGTACAGGAGGCAAAGTGGTCCAATAGAACGGGCTGGGCTTCCAAAGCCAGGAGGGGTCACAGAAGCTCACTAGCAGCTCCTTCTTTTCTAAATGGTGAGATTCTGAGAATAAAACACCTCTCCTGCTTACAGCCTTCTAGTCATTTCCCAGTTTTCTTAGAATGATCAAGTCTGAAATCCTTAACATTGTCCATATTTCCTGATGACATGACCCTTGGCTCTCCTTCCTACCTCACTTTCTGCCACTGTCCCTTTGTCCACTAGGCTCCAGCCACCTGGGCCTAGTGCCCACCTGCTCCTACCTCAGTCTCCCACACACTAGCTCCTCGCACCCTCTCCCACTTACTGCTTCAGGTGAGTTTGGGTCTCACCTCACAGCTTGCCAACCCTGAGAACCTCCTCTAAGAAGGTCGCTTGCTAAAATCTCTCATGCACCCCGTACCTTTGTGGCATGTCCCTCCATTTGAAACATGTACTCAGTGGTATAATAGTCCTCTCCTTTTAGACTATAAGCATTGTGAGGCACAACCTCATCTTTCTCGTTCATCTTCACCCCCAGTAATTAGCACATGGGCTGGCCCAGTGCAGGCTCACAGTGAATACTGGGCAGGAGGGAGGAGAGAGTAGGTGAGAAGCTCCCTCTCTCCTACCCACTGACTTATGGGCATAATCAAGAGTGGCCAGGAACAAACTGATGGCTTCAGCAGATGACTCATTTCATTACATCCCCTGCTCTACAAAGAAATAGTCCTTTTAGGAAACTTTTCTCCTAAAACTATTGGTGTTAGCATTTTAATTACATTCTAATATTAGCCTGTGTCATTAAAAATGAATGTTCTTAAAGGCTCTCCACCAGAAAAATTCCCTGGTGTGGACAGCAGTGTTAAGCCTCTTAAATAAGTCATTTCTATAAGATAAGTAATTTCCACAAACTGAGCATAATGATGTAGATTCTCTGAAAAGAGAATAAACATGGGTGGGGCACCTGGGTGGCTCAGTCGGTTAAGCATTTGCCTTCAGCTCAGATTATGATCCTAGGGTTCTGGGATCGAGCCCCACATCTGGCTCCCTGCTCAGTGGGGAGCCTGCTTCTCCCTCTGCCTGCTGCACCCTCTGCTCATGCTCTCTCTCTCTGTCAAATAAATAAATTTTTAAAAGAAAGAGAGAGAATAAACATGGGGTCTGAGGAACCTGTTTTCTCCTAGGTTTATGTTCAGAGGCCACCCGGGGCTGGTTCTGTGTAGCAGATGAGGGCTATAAAACCAGGAGCTACTGTCCCTACTGGGCCTCACCATGTGCCAGGCGCTCTGAGAAGCCAGACTGAACCACTTGTCTACCGCTCCACTGATAGGTGACCTCAGGAAGGGACCTCTCCCCCCCGAACCCCAGGTTTCTCCTTTATAAAGTGAGGATTATAATACTGCCCCTCTTAAGGGGTTGTAAGGATCGAGTGAGAGAATTCGTGTCAAATGTTGAGCCCATGGGAAAGCTCTTGTTGGGAGATAACTGGTATTCTTGTTCAACAAACCACCTTATCACATCCTCATAGCACACTCAGGATGGATGTGTGTGTGGGCGTGCACAAGTGCATTTATTGATTATACCCGCAGTGTACCAAGGAGGAAACTGAGGTTTGGGAGTGGGAGGAAAAATGAACTTTCATGAAATCAATCTGACCCCATCAGATTGTTAGGGCGACACTGGGATGCCCACACAAACTGATTAGTCCACCAAGCTCTGTCCTCCATCACCGCAGGGATCTGGAAAGAGAAGAGAAAACAACCCCATTGACAAAGTGGGACATGAAATACCAGAACCAGCAGCCCCTCATGAAATACCAGAACCAGCAGCCCCTCAGTCAACCTTGCTATGCCCAGGTGGCAATTTGCTCTCTCAGGAGACAGAAGACAGGCCCATGTGGCACAGCCGGGATCCAGGTTCATCACTTGCTTTAAACTGGGAGACTGGTCTTTCTGAGTTTTCCATGCTTTGACTCAAAAGCGAATAACCCTTCTGGCTGTACCTAGTCTATAGGATTATGGAGAAGGGGAGCCTTGGTACACCTGTAGCCACCCCAGAACAGGATCTCCATCCAAATCTCAGGACCTTTCAGGTTTTCCTTCTCCACTTGCAAGATGGGAGTCAGTGCACCCCCTCCCTGGGGGAACTCTGTAACCCTACTACTCTACCTCGAATATCTGATGTCGTTACTCCCTACTGGGGGGCGGGGAGCCCAGTTCTGTTGTTCTCCCTTCCATGGCACTATAAATTGCTTTGCTGCGTGCCCCCAGGGCAGGAGGGAGAACTGGACCTACCCCAACCATCTTTTCCAGTTCTATTTCAGACTTCAACTCTTCTGTGCACAATACTGGTACTGATGGAGCAGAGTGGAAGCCAGGGTTTCCTTTCTGGGGACAGCTCTCAATACAATGGCTCCTGGGGCCAAGGGAAAGAGTCCAGCTCCTCCAGTCTTGCCTGTTTCACATGTAGTATGAGGCTCCACACATAATTCGGACCTCATGAGAGCAATTTTAGAGAGAAAATATATGACTGATAAAATACTTCTGGAATAGTGATTCCTTAAGCTTTGATATAAAATAATATTTATGAAATATTCTAGGCTTTGGGTTGAAAGTGAAACATGAGGGTCATAAATATATCATCTAGCTCATTAGGCAAGCCATGGAGCTCATGTCACATAAAGTAGGTCTATAGCTCTGTGCTCCATTCATCACATTATTCGGTGATTATCTCGAAATGAGTGGTGAGACCCTTCTGTGGGAGTAATGATTAAAGATGAAATTTATAACTCGGAAGCACAGAAGTCCATCTGTACTGCCAATACATAAGGAAGTACTGGGCATGTGAAAGTTAAAAGAACATGGTTTTAGGGTCCCCCCCCCCATAGTTGTGGCAGAGGACGAAAACTATACTGGAATGTACAACCTCTGTAGCAGGGTCCACATTTACCCCTCTCCCAAAATGAAACAAAACTGGCCTCTGCCTTTCTCCTTTCTTGAGCTGTTCTTTCTCAGAAACCCCCTGCCCTGCAGGGAGGGAAGGTAGAGAGCTACATTTCCCCGGACTCCATAAATTCAGTCTGATGTAATCATTTAAACATTACTTTTGCTATATGCTCAGTCTCTTAAGTAAAATGCTGAGTCTCTCAAATATTTCCCCCTCTTCCTTCACTTCTTCAAGACAGTGAGTGAGGGGTGGGGGTAGCTAATGACAGTGTGTGGTGGTGCTGAGGAATCTATCTCTCCTGGCACCTTCCAGGGACCCTCTGGTTGGGACTACAAGAGGGGCTAATGGGGCATTTCAGATTTGCTGAGGATCACAGGACCTGTCTGGATTGGGGATGGGGCCGGGATATGCCATCACCCTCCACAAGGGTCCTTGTTACTGCCCCTGGTACTAAGTAGGCTTGCACCTGTCAGCGGACTCTCATCAGCTAGGAGAGCATAGCTGAGTCCCCGGCACACTCTCACAGGGGCCGCTGGGCCATGGCCGCATGCCATACCAGAAGGGATCACCCTGGGGACCAGTAATAATTACAAAGATACCTTCACAGAAAATGCATCTGTTTCTCAGCAATGGCAATGGGAAGACTGACATCATTATAAGCAGTATATCCTATGGCAGATGGTAGATCAAGGATAGTGGTGCAAATGAGGACATGCAAAAGGTGTTGGGGTTGCTGTCCTGGGTCACAGTTTAGGCCCCTTTCACCCACAGAGAGGCAGGCAAAGAGTTCGCTGTTGAAAAGAGAAGATAACGGGAAGATCCCAGATACGAGCTCTCCCCTGAAGTCTGCCTCAGTCCCCTGCTCAGTGGGAGCATGAGAGCTCACTCACCTTGCCTGGCCCCCAGCACAGGGGTCTTTCTCCCAACACCATCACCCATACGTCCACAAACAGTGCAACCTTGGCCACAACACTGGCTTGGCCACGACACTGGCTTTCCTGGTGATCACCCCAGGTTTCCTCTCCCTGGTCCCTCTTTAAAGGTGGAAATGTACTGAAGTTATGATTGTCTTTTGAGCCAAGTGTCCACCTGGGCCCAAAGGGGAGTCCAGCTCCTCCAGTCACTCCTGAGCCTGGAGCCAGGTGGGTTTGGGAGAAGACCACTCCCTGCCATGCTTTCTAGCCATCCTCTCTCCAGCCCTCTGGTCTCCATTGCTGTACAAGACAAGAATGCCCTCCTTGACAAAATCTCAATCAGGCTCCACAGCCCTCTTTTCGACTGGGCTTCATCCTTGGCCCCTGTCCTTGGTCTCTGGAGTTTAGTTTTACTGACGACTCTAGTAATTTTCTATCCGCTGTCTCATCCTGCCAGTTGTTCATAAATTCCCACTTGTTTCTACTGTATTCCGAGTTGCATTCAATCTTTCTTCCCCACTGCAATAATCCACTCCATTTGCAATTGTTTGAATAAATGCTTTATGCCATTTTCACATGTCAGAATAATTTCTCTTTGACAATTCCTAGACTACCCCCAAACTTACTCTCTGGAAATTATCATTTGATTTTGCTCACAGCACAGGAAAGACACAGCTGAGCAAATCTGTCTCTGATCCATGGAGTGTCCGTTGGGGAGATAGAGCTGGAGGAGCCTCTTCCAAGACAACTTCTTCACACCCACGCCTGGTACCCAGGCTTCCAGGCCTCTCCCTCACTACCTGGCATCTCATCTCGAGGGCCCTTCGCTGTGCTTAAGGTAGTTTCATGGCTGTCAGATTTTGTACTTCCCAACAGAGGGGCATTCTACAAAATACCTGACCAATGCTCTTCAAAACCATCAAGGTCATGAAAGGCAAGGAAAGAATAAGAAATTGTCACAGACCAAAGGAGGTTATGAAGACATGATACCGAAATGGAACATAGTCACCTAGATAAGGCTCCTGGAACAGAAAAAGAACATTAGGAAAAAACTAGTGAAATCAGAGTAAAGTATACAGTTAAATAGTGACACACTAATGTGACTCCCTCAGTTGCGACAGATGCGCCATAGTAATGTAAGAAGTTAATAGGTGATGCTGAATACAGGGATGAAGTCTCTGGGCCATTTCTGCACCTCTTCCATCATCCCAAGACTACTCTGAAATCAAATGTTTTCTAAACAATTAGATGAGCTTAAGCTATAGCAGTATTAAGTCATTTATAGAAGACTAAGGAATGGAAAATTGAAAAAGTCTAAGCCTCACAACACCTGGATCCTGTACCTTCAAAAGTAGTGAAGATGACACAAATGGAATCAAAAGAGGATAATGACATTACCGGATGCTAATTACCTCAGATTTGGGACTTAGGATTTTGAAATGATCAGTGACAGTACACGGAGTAATTAATTATAAAAGATTAACTAGACTACGATTTAAATTTGGAGTTGCAAATTTTGCTTCTTTTGCTCCTGGGTAATCCCAACTGAATACATCTCTGAACTGTGAATTGCATTGGCGATGACACCAAAGGAATGTGAGTCAGAATGTTCTCTAGGAAGATGACTGCATCAGGAGAGGAGGGCCAATCAATCCCTTCTCCTCTCTCCTGCCTTCAGGCTACTGGATGAAACTCACCATAGGCAGTAACTCATCCTAGGTTATGAGAGCTGAAGAGGGGATTTAGTCTTAGAGCTTTAACTCCAAAAGTGCTGGTGGAGATGGTACTGGGGATGCTGGTTAGAGCAGCCACATTTTCCCATAACAGCTTCCCAATGGAGATGGTACCCGGAGGCCCATTTGGCCATGGCAACGGGGTTGCTGACTTCCAGTCACGCTGCCATTTGAGTGGCAGCTCAGTGGGGAACCAAGCTCAGCACAATGAAGGCCCTGCTCTCCAGGGCCAGCTCAGTCTTAAACATAGCTCTTTTCCCAGGCCTTCTGAGGAGAGGAGAGGCCAGGCCAAGGGCTCTGTGAAAGTGCCCCTTCTTTCCGCCATCCCACTGTTTCATTTCCCATCGCTTTCTTTTTCAATGAGCAAGCATTCCTGCACCAACCGCGGTAATATCATGGTTTTGACAGTGTGTTTGGTTTTACGTTCCTAAGAAGGGATTCATGGTGAGGACAAAGGTTCTTTTTATCACATTCTAGCACAGCACGCAAGGAGACAGGCAGGGAAAAGGCTGCATATGCAGCGAGGGGGTCAGATTTTATTCCAAGTGCACTGGGAAGTCGTTGGAAGGTGCAGCCATTCAAAGACAGTGTGTGCGGGCGAACTCAAGAGAACTGCCTGGAATTGGGGGAAAGTTTATTGGCTCTCTCTTCTCCCTCATAAATTTTAATGACATGTTAGAAAATTGGGGTCAAAAGAAACAATTTCCCAAAGTCTTGATTTCCTGAAAGATTTACCCTACAAGCAGCTATTTCTCATAGGATCCCACCATAAGACAGAATCAAGGCTTAATTCAAGAATAGGATCTTGGCACTCTGAGCCATCATGCAGCACTTTTTCATTTCATCAGTTAGTAAGTACTGATTCAGTAGTAGCAGTGTGCTAAGCACTGTGTTAAACACCAGGAATAATGATCAAGACTCAGCCCCTGTCTTTAAAGACACTTAGTGTTGGAGAGAGGCAGGAATGGGTACTGGTTGGGATTGACTCATTCCAATTTCATCTGGCTTTTATACGTTTTACAAACTCACCCCAAGTTAGACATCTAAAGAATGATACCCAGATTTTCCCTGGTGTTGAGATCCAGCAGCTTTTTATGTGTCAAATCTTCCTTCAATCATGTTTAAAGTCTGCGTGATTTAAGAACAATGTCTTTGGTTGATGCTAGTGAATTTACCAAAATCAACACCATCCACTCAGATGCTTAGAAGGTTGGGACACTGCTTAAGTTTAACATGGTGACTTCCTGTGCATCTTTCTATATCCTTTCTATTCTCTTTAGAATTCCAAACTCTCTCATTGTCTCTCTCCACTCCAGCCTCTCGGGAGAGAATCTAAAAATTACCCACATTGAAGTTTAAGGAAATGATAAATCTCAAATTGTGTTTCAATAGGGGCAAAGTTGGTTTTTTGTTTTTGTTTTTGTTTTTTAGTTTTGGCCAAAGATCCACTAAATTCCATGGTCAGTTAATATATGTTGAATAAAGGAATAAATGAATACACAAGCAAACAAAATAAAATAAAATGAGATGAGATGAGATGTATTGGAAAGAGCAAAGGGAAGAGAAGAGTTAGGCAGATAGAACATTAGCATTCCATGACTCCAAGTAAGGTCATTAAGGTCATTAATTAGCAAACAAAAACAAAGTAAAGAGATTTGTACAGCTATAAATGTAGAGATGACATGTTCTCAGAAACAAAGATCATTCATCCCAGGAAAGAGTTCGCAACCTGATCCAAACACATATGTACATACCACGCTGTCCTTCAATCATCTTGTCAAAGACTGGGAAAAACTTATGATGGCCTGAAGCGAGCAGCGGCCCACAGGCTAGCTGGTCTTTGGGGCCACCAGGCGAGAAGATGACCCTCCTAACAGAAACTATCTTTTTAACTAGGAGGAAAAAGAAAGTGTGATGTGGAAACAACAGAGTTTTTCACCCAATGTGTGTGCTGCTCTTTTCTTGGAAGCTGAAGCCTCTGATTTGCAGTGCCTGCTACAGAACAAGGTAAGGACTGCTAAACTCATAGTCTTCTGATGCCTTTGCTTGGGAAGAGGGTGCCACCCTTTTTCTTCCATTCAATTTCATTGCCTCATAGGGTTCATCATTTCCAGAGATCAATTAACTCGATTTCTTTTTCCAAAAAGGAACACTTAAAGGTCTTAAATTATTCAACTTGTACCAATTGAAATGGACTCCTTTGGTAATTCTTTTTGCCAGCCACCCTTTACACAGCATAAGAACACTGTGTTGTATGTTCATGCCCCCTGTCCCCCCTCCCCCTCCAAACACACACACCTCTACTTTATCTAAGTGGCTCTTACCTTTAAGACTTAGAACTGCTTCCTTAGCCTCCAAACTTCTCTGTTAGGGTAGTGGTATGTGGCAGACTTCTTAGAGCAAGGAAGAAAAAACAAAACCACAAACAGTGGGGAGTGATATTTTCTTACTGAAGGCAACTCTGGTTCCACTTTGGAATTATGACAAACTGATTGTTTTAGGCCAGGTAAAGAATGCAACAATTTGCTGGTATAGAAGCAAGCTATCAATTTTTAGACATATATCTTACATTCAGCCACTTTGCTCATTCTTTATCAAATGAAATGGGTCTTTAATTGACTATCTGGCACTTTCTCAAGTAGACAATATTGATTTCAATTTTTTCCTCCTTTTAAATAATTATATATCTTAATTATATTTGATATTTAATTGTATTGTCCAGAACTTCCAGATAATGGTGAATGATAGTAACACCAGACATCCTTGAGGTTCCCCCATAATTCTAATAGAAATACTTCTAAGATTTCTTATTTAAATTAAATTAAATTTAAATTAAATTTAAAATTCTTATTTAAATTAACTGTTGTTGAACTATCTCAAATGTGTACCTTCATATCCCTAGTGTTTTAAAGATTTTTCTTATCTCAATAAGAAGAGCCTTGAATTTTACAAATATCTTTTTAGCAGCTAACAAGATAAACTTTTTCCTTTTTAAGTTATTGATTTGTTTATTAATATATTTTAATATAGTTATTCTTGCATTTCTTAATAAATCCTACATTATCATAATTAATTGTTCTTTAAATATGCTGTCAAATTTAATTTATTAATATATTTTTTAAAAGATTTTATTTATTTATTTGACAGACAGAGATCACAAGCAGGCAGAGAGAGAGGAGGAAGCAGGCTCCCTGCTGAGCAGAGAGCCTGATGCGGGGCTCCATCCCAGGACCCTGAGATCATGACCTGAGCCGAAGGCAGAGGCTTTAACCCACTGAGCCACCCAGGCGCCCCTAATTTATTAATATTTTATGGAGGATTTTGCATCTGTCTTAAAAAGTGAGTCTGGGGGTGCCTGGGTGGCTCAGTTGGTTGAGTATCCAACTCTTGGTTTCCACTCAGGTCATGACCTCATGGATTGTGCGATAGAGCCCCGCACGGCGCTCTGCGTTGGGCAGTGAGTCTGCCTGTAGTTTCTTTTCCTCTGTCCCTCCCCCTACTCACATGTACTCTCTCTCTCAAAGAAATAAATCTTTTTTTTCTTTTAAAGATTTTGTTTATTTGACTGAGAGAGACAAAAGAAGAGAGGGAATGCAAGCAGGAGGAGCGGGAGAGGGAGAAGCAGGCTTCCCGCTGAGCGGGGAGCCTAATGCGGAACTTGATCCCAGACCCTGTGATCATGACCTGAGCCAAAGGCAGATGCTTAATGACTAAGCCACCCAGGTGCCCCAAAGAAATAAATCGTAAAAAAAAAAAAAAGTGAGTCTGTTCTACAATTTTTTATTACAGAATTTGAAGGAAATACATTTTTAACAAAATTTTTAAATGTACTTTTTATTATTAGTCTATTCAAGTTTCCCCTTTTTGTCCAGTTAAAAAATTTTTTATTTATTAATATTTACTGCTTTTAAATAATCTTTCAAAACTTCTCTATACTTATTCATTTCTTTCTTCATTCAACAAATAACAATTGACCCTGACTTTATAGATTCGATGCTAAGGAGATTTCACATTTAGGGATTTAATCATTGTGCCTGATGCTGATTTAGCTGCTGGTGACACAGTTGTGAATGTGCCTTGAGAAATCCTTTCCATTAAGAGCTTACATCCTAGTGGGGGAAACCACAGATGAAGTAAACAGATTGACTGCACTGACAGAAAGATGATAAGACTGTGTGATGGACATGGGCAAGCATGCCTGCCTGGAACACAGTAGCTAGAGGAGCTGCGATTTCATAGGAAGCAGGTTTCCAAAGGCCAAGAACTCACATTGCCAAGTCTCCAAAGTCAGAATAAGCATGTCAGGGTAACGAGCAAAAAAGAGGACGGGAAGAAAAGGCAGGCAGGTAATGATAAAGGAGGCCAAAAAGGCAAGCACAGGTGAGGCCAAAGAGGCAGGCACAGGTGAAATCACTTGGCATAGCACCATGGGAAGATACTAGAGGGTTTTATGCATGGTTGGGCATGATCCGATGTATCTTTGGCAGATTTGTTTGGCTGTTATTCAGAGTGTTGGGGCAGGGAACAAGAGTGGCAACTGAAAGACTAGTTAAGGGGTTCGGTGGCTGCCTAGGCAAGAGGTGAAAATGTTGTCATATCCCTTTTCTCATTGTGTTTGAGATGTCTTTTTCCCCTTGAGTTGTCTACTTCCCCTTGAGTAGATACTCTGGAAGTTTGCCTATTTGATTGCTTTTGTCTAAAAAACAACTCCTGGATTTCCTGACTTACTCTTTTGATGTTCTCCTATCAATAATTCATTAATGGGGGGCGCCTGGGTGGCTCAGTGGGTTAAAGCGTCAGCCTTCGGCTCAGGTCATGATCCCGGGGTCCTGGGATGGAGCCCTGCATTGGGCTCTCTGCTTGGCGGGGAGCCTGCTTCCTCCTCTCTCTCTCAGCCTGCCTCTGCCTACTTGTGATCTGTCAAATAAATACGTAAATAAAAAATCTTTTTAAAAAAAAGAGAGAAATAGAGGATTGCGGTCAAGATGGCGGAGAAGTAGCAGCTGAGAGTACACCAGGTAGCAGGAGATCAGCTAGATAGCTTATCAAACCATTGCGAACACCTACAAATCCAACGGGAGATCAAAGAGAGGAAGAACAGCAATTCTGGAAACAGAAAATCGGCCACTTTCTGGAAGGTAGGACTGGCGGAGAAGTGAATCAAAAGCGACGGGAGGATAGACAGCGGGGGAGGGGCCGGCTCCCGGCAAGCGGCGGAGCAACGGAGCACTAAATCCGGACTTTTAAAAGTCTGCTCCACGGAGGGACATCGCTCCAGAGGCTAAACCGGGGTGAAGCCCACACGGGGTCAGCGTGGCCCCAGGTCCCGCAGGGTCACAGAAGGATCGGGGGTGTCTGAGTGTCACAGAGCTCGCAGGTATCGGAGCGGGAAGCCGGCCACAGAGACAGAGCCGAGGAGTGAGCTCTCAGCTCGGG